>PVJL010003541.1:0-154684 GCA_004026885.1 Lyroderma lyra | reverse complement strand
CGCACACACACACACGCGCGCGCACACACACACACGCACACACACACACGCACACACACACACGCGCGTGCACACACACACACACACACACACACTATTGGTGTTTTAAGAAGGCTTGAGACCTTGCCACACAGAAAAAGGGAAGGCATGCTGGGCGGGAGGAAAAGCGTGCAGAAAGGCACTGAGGTGAGAAAAAGCAAGATGTGCTCAGGGGCTGGTGAGCAGTTTGGTGTAGCTGGACCGCAGGTCGAGCCCACGTTAGCCGGACTTGCGGGCAATCTGAGAGCACACCTCTCCATTTGGTAAGGGCTGTGGTCACTAACGGACCGCTCGCCCGAGTCTCTCGCCCAGCTCCCACTGCACTGAAGCACCATCTACCCTGCCCCCAGCCCCGCCACCTCAAAGCAAGTCCTCACGCACCAGGACCATCTGACCCAGTCAAGGGCAGGCTCCGGGTCACACGACCGCGTGTGAGCCGAGTCGGGAGTGGGCATTCGCTTTGGCTGAACGGACCCTGGGACCACCTTCCTATGTTTGAACAACTTCCAGTCCCTCATACTCTGGGCTCCAAGGGAGAGCCCACACTTCTTGCTTTCCCAGTCCCCCTTGCAGCTGAGGACTCCCCCAGGTAGGCTCACCTGTCTAAGCTCTCTGAGGAAGTGAGAGAAATGGGGAAAATGGAGTGCATTTTGCTGTTGAGTGGGGCTGTCAGGGCTGCCGGTTCAGCGGGGCAGCAGGGGTACAAGGCGGGACTCCAGGGGCACAGCGGCGTGCGTGCCAGACCGAGGAGCGAGTTCTGGCCCCAGCGCAAACAACGTGGCGGTGCTTGGCAGTGGTGGGGGTGGCAGAGGGCGTGGCAGAGGGGGCGGCCTCATCAGGCCAGCTCCGAGGCATGGGGTTGGAAGCTGGGCCCCGAGGTGGTTCTGTGGCCACTTGCCACCTTTGGGTGCCATCTATTCTGCTTAATCATCTAGTGTCAGCTCCCGTTGCTTTCAGCTAAAAGCTCTCTTTTGATGCCTGCTACAGCTTGGCCAGGGAAGGAAATGGGTTCTCGCCATCTGTGGTGGCATGGATGGGCCTGGAGGGAATTGTGCTGACTGGAGGGTGTCAGACAGAGAAAGACATGCAATGCGATATCACTTATATGTGGAATCAAAAGAACAAAATAAACAAACCAACAAAACAGAAACAAACTCATAGATACAGAGGACATTTTGATGGTTGCCAGCTGGGAGGAGGGGTTGTAGGTGGGAGAAAATGAGGAAGGGATTCAGAAGTACAAATTGGTATTAATAGTTACAAAATAGTCATGGGGATGTAAAGTAAAACACAGGGAGTGTGGTCAATAATGTGGTAGTAAGTACGTATTTTGTCAGTTAGGTACTAGACTAGTCCGGTGGATCACTTCTTAATGCATGAATAGCTGTACTATGCTGTACAACTGAAATTAATATAAAATAATATTGAATGCCAACTATAATTGAAAAATTAAAAAGTGGAAGTAGAAAGTGAAGGGGAATAAGAGCTGCAGATTTTCAGGTATGAAACAAGTAAGTCATGTACAGCGTGGGGAATAGTCAGTAATATTGTGATAGCGTGGTGTGGTGTCAGGTGGTTGCTGGACTTACAGTGATCACTTCTTTAGGTATATAAATGTTGAATAACTATTGTGTACACCTAAAACTAATGCAATATTTTATGTTAGCTATATTTTGATAAAAGTCTTTAAAAATGTTAAAAGAAAAGACAACTAGCTAGCATTCAGACATTCTGTTTATAATAACAAACCTAAACTGTCATTCAAACTCACTACTATCTATTATAATTCAGAATGAATGAAAATAAATGATTGATAATGAAAAAAAAAAGCCCTCGATACAGAGCTCTGCCACTCACTGGCTGAGTGTCCTCGGGCAAGTGGCTCAACCCTTTTCTGTGCCTTGGACCCTGCCTCTCTGCCTCTATAAAATGAGACAACAGGAGCTACCATGTAGCCTTGTCGCTAAGATTCAGTGAGACACTTTGCACATTCCTTAGTACAGGTATCAAGCCCACGATAAATATCAGCCATTATTTTCACTAAATCTGAGAAACATAAGGAAAATATCTTTGTTAACTGAAGAGTCACAGAGAAGCGGGGTGACTTATCCAAAAGCTGCCAAGTGAGCAAAGGAAAACTTCTGTGGCCTCCAAAACCCAGACTCTTCCTTTGCTCTCTCCTGCAGCTGCCGGGCCATGCCTGTGTGTGTGTGTGTGTGCGTGTGTGTGTGTGCGCGCACATTCTTTATTGCATAAAGCCACTGGATTATGTGTGCTGTCAGATATCCTATTAAACAGCAAAGTGGAAAAAACAGTGAGCAGTCTTCCTCTGCCTGAGCCTCCACTGATTACAAAATTAAATTAAGCTTTGTGGCTGGCTGCTGCTGTTTGATGGGGAATACAATGAATTGCTCTTTGCCTCCCCATGAGAAGTCCCAGAGAACAGGGCTGGGGGAGCTCAGCCCAAGACAGTATTTCTTCCTCCCAATGCCCCGGGGGGCAGAGCCTTCCTCTCTCCAGAAATGTTAAGCCCCTGAACCAGACTGCCTTTTTATTAGGTTAATAAAACACCAGGCCCATCAAGTCTCAGGCTCGTAAAGGTCACTGAGTCACGTCTGAGAGTACAGGAGAGAGCCGGCAGGGTAGCGGCCTGCTCCCCAGGGCCAGAGGGAGGGAGGAAGCTCTCCCCACAGGCCAGCCCTGACTCTAGGGCCAGGACGAAAGACGTGGCAGGGCCGTGAAGGCCAGATGGACAAGGATCCTCACGTCTCCCTCTGGCTTCACAGGCCACAGCCACACCAGGTCCCTAGGGAAGGGTCAGGACCAGGAGACAGCTGATGAAAGTCAGAGCCAGCAGGAGACTGGGACCTGAGTCTGAGAAACAGGCAGGCAGAGGGGCAGGAGTGTTAAACGAAGGCATCAGCGAGCAGAGAGGCTTTGATGTTACATAGCATGGAGAGTGGAAGCAGAATCTTAGAGTCATGACATTTGGGTTCAAATCCTGTCTCCTCCCCTGCTGTTGCCCACCTGCAGTCTGCTCTCTATGTTTCAGATATCTATCGCTGTGTAACAAGCCACCCTGAAACTTAGTGGCTCAAAACAACAACACCCATTTGTCTCTCAGAGGTCTGTGAGGTGACTGGGCTCAGCAGGGCGGTTCTTCTTCTCCATGTGGTGTTGACCAGGCTGCTGTCACCTGAGGCTTGACCTGGCTGGCAGTCCAGCCAGTGCTGTGAACTGGAATGCCTCTCTGTGTAGCTTGGGCTTCTCACCAAGGCATCTGGTTTCAACAGGGGGGCATTCCAAGTGGCAAAAACCAGAAGCTAAAGATCTTCAAAGACTCTGTCTTAGAAATGACACAGCATTACTTACATTGCATTCCGTTGGTCAAAATAGGTCAAAGGCCAGATGTGAGGGGAGAGGAAGTAGACTCTGCCTATCCTTGAGAGGAGCAGCAAAGAGCTAGTGGCCATCTTTAAGGCATCATACACTGCAGGGCTGTCCTTGAAGTGTACGAGTAGACGACTTTGTATCTCTGTCCTGTGCTTGCTCATTGGCTTCTGTTTGCCCTTGTAATAAATTACCCTGATGGCCTCCAAGGATCTGACCCCTACCCATCTATCTCTCTAGACCTCACTCACCTCATGATACTCATGACCTTGCTCGCTGTGCCCTGGCCTCACTGGCCCCTATCCAGTTTCTCCAACATGCCATACTCTTCCCACTTCAGGGCTTTTGCAGGTACTGATCACTGTACCTGAAGGTAGCCTCTCCTTGCCTCATTAGTTCTTGCTCATTCCTCATGTGTCAGCAAAAACAATACCACATTAGTCCTCCTTTTCATTTAGTCAGTCAGCAACTATTTATTGCATGCCTACTATGTACTTGGCACCAGTCCAGGTCTCATGAAGACTCAATCTTGTGTTGTTCTCCAATTTAGCATCCCCCCACTGCTGTTTTCTTGCTTTAACTAAAGCCTATAATCTTGTTTTACTTATTTTTCTGGTTCAGTATATATCTCCCCTGCTAGAATGAGGGCAGGTCTGTCTGGCTCACTATGGTTCCCCTTGGCACAGAGATCAACACAAAGTGCTCAACAATCACGTGTTGAATGAATGAATGCTACTTACTTTGGCGTCTGACCTCACCTAAGAGACTAACTGCTCTCTTCTCAGTCTCACTTCCTCCATTTGGAACATAGAATTATCATGAACACCTACCTACCTCATAGGAATGTTGCAAGGACAAAAGATAAGTTAATGCAAATAAGGCACTTTCAGGGTCTATGTGTAGTGTAAGTCCTTAATAAAATGGTCTCTGACAGTCACTATTACTGTTTTATTGAAACAAGATTTTGGCTCTGCTGTGGTGAAGACTAGCCTGGGAGGTCCATGAAGGATGGAGGACCACGCTGGCTGCTTCTCAGTTGTGTGTGGAGCACCTAGCATGGTGCCTGGTCCTGGCAAGGTGCTCAGTTAATTTTACTTAAGTAGATGATTCCTGAATGGACCCCCTAGGCTGGCTAATCTGTCCTGCAGTAGCATGAAGTAGTTCTGCTAACATCTAACACTGTCTTCTTATACCGGCTAATGGCCCACATAATTCAAACTTGAGAAAAATCCCCCAGTAGATGGATGCCCTTCTATGTGGAGTTATCTGGCCAACCATGTGACCTGATCAATATACCACTGACCCCCAGAAGGAGAGGCTGGGAGGGGCTGTGTGTGTCCTACCTAGTTCATAGTAATCAGTACTAAAGGACAACAGTAATTTACTTGGTGCTTACTGTGTAGGCTGACCAGATGTCCCATTTCAACGGGTACCTATTGTCAGCCTACTGACATGGGACAGTACTGTTTTCTGTCCCATTTAAAATGGGATGTCTGGTCAGCCCATTAGTGTGTGCCAAGGACTATTACTGCGTTTTATGTATAATTTAGTTAGGCCAATAAACTATTGTTTGGCTGAGGCTCAGAGAGGTTGAGTAACTTGCCCAAGGTCCAATAGTTAGGATCTATTTGATTCTATGTTCAAGCCCTTGTACACTATTCTCCACCACATTCCTAGTCCCTGGGCCGGTCCTCCCTGAGGCACTTCCCGACAACCCTATCGTCTGTAGCCACGGGGCAGAGCTGGCTTCATGGGCATACAACCTGTGCTGTCACAGAGGGCCCCATGCTCAAGATGGTCCCCATGCTTGGCTCAGTGCTCTGCTGTCATGTTCTCAAAGTCTTTAATAATTTGTGAACAAGGGGCCCTGCATTTTCATTTTGCACCAGGTCCCCAAATTATGTGGCTAGTCCTACTGCAGGACTTTAACATTAAAGTATTAGATATTAGCAGGAATACTTTATGCTGCTGTAGGACAGAAAATATAGGCAGCACAGGGGTCCATTTGAGATTCATCTATTTAACCAATATTCAAGTTCATCTCGTCATTTCCCCCACTGGGCTATGAAACCTTACAAAACAAAGCATGGGTTTAATTTCTCTTGTTGATCCCCGGCACCTTGCACATTGGCCCCAAGTTCAGGTACACTGGGTCAATGTAAGACAGAGATAAGGGGCAAGGCCTTTGGCTGAGACACTCCTCAGGGAAGTAGAATGAGAGTTGCCTCCGCCACATCTTGCTGTGTGGCCCCTGGATAGTCGCTGCCCCTCTCTGGGCCTCAGCTGTCAGAAGGAAACAGTAACTGCTGCTCTTCCCACTGTATGGACCCGGTGCTGTCTGAGCTCATTTGTCTGGCACTGGTGGGGATGCTGAGGGAGTGGGTGGGAGTGTTGGGTGCCCATTCTTTCTCCACCAGGGCTGGCCCTTGGGTTAGAAGGGCCTAGGCAGACACTCCTCAACGATGTCACTCCTGCCTCCTCAGGCCCACAAGGGCTTGTTGCTGGTCCTCGGAGGGGACAGCACTGTTAGCCCACCCAGAGAGAGGAGATGTGGACCATGAAAATCTTCCTACATGCCTCCAGCCTGGCCCAGTCGGAGACTTCGGCTCCCCTCCTTGGCTAAGACTCCTACCTCCTCCGCAGGCATGTGTAAATGTTAAGTGCTGCGGAGGGCAAACATGTCCAGGAAGCCGGGCTGCCCTTCCATTTACCTTCCCCCCCCCCCCGCCCCCGCGGAGATCAGTCAGCTCAGGAGACCGGATGCAAATTTCAGCCCCCAGCCCCCACCCCCCGCCCGGGCTTTGGCCCGAGTGAGGAGGTGTGGGGGCAGACCCTGTCCTTCTGGAAGCAGCAGGAAACCCCGTGGGGCTGGATTTGTGGGGAGACTAGGTTTGGGGCCCGCAGCTCAATCTGGGCAGCCCTTTCCAAGGCCTACAAAGCCCCTAAAAAGGAGGGAAGCGTCCTTCCTTCCCCTGCAGGCTAAGGCAGTTTCTCTCGCGGGCACAGTTCTCACACTTACTTGCACTCACCGTTGTCTCAGCCGGGTTTCTCCGGCATTCGTTAGGCTTGTCACATCCCCGTGGGCAGGCGGGGAAACGGAGGCTTCTGTGCCCAAGAGCTGCAAGTCAGAAGCGACTTTCCCCCAGTGCTCTGTGCACCCCGACGGGCACAGCCGCTCCAGGGAGGCAGAAAATGCTGCTGGGAGAGAGAAGTGACATAAAGGACCATGACTTACATTTGGGTAACCACGTGGCCTGCCTCAGTACCAGGCGGTGCTTTTAGGGAATGAGCTTTCTAGAACGCCCCTCTAGAGTTGGAGAGCCTCGGGAGGGGGCAAGGCCGCAGGGGCACAGGGGTGGGGCTGTGTCGGGCCGGACGGTCAGGAAGGCGGGTCAGTCGTAGGAGTGGCAGCTCCCAGCAAACAGCAGTCACAGGTCAGCGCGGAAATTCTTTCTGACTCTTTGCAGCCTGAGACTTCCTCCCGGTGCGGCTCCGTCCATCTGTGTGCGTGCACCTTCCTCGTGTTTCCGTGCCTCTCTCTTCGGCACCACCGCTCTTGCCCTTTTCTCCTGTTTCTTCCATCTGTCTGTCTCATCTCTCTCTGATCTCCCCCGGACCCCTCGCCGCTCCTCCCACTGATCCCCCTGCCAAGGCTGCGCACAGGTTTTTCCTGTCCCCAGTGACTTATGGGCCTGGCTCAGCTTGAACAATGCCGCATGGGCCCTGGGCTGTCCCAGGAGCTGGTGCCTGCGAGGTGAGCTCTGCCCTCGGTCCCCAGGCAACTGTCTCTGGAATTTGATCATGTGGGTACCACCCTGGTATTCACAGACAGATGCTCAGGTTTGAGCTGGCCTCCACCCAGCTGTCCCTGCTGTCCCTCGATGCCTCTGATGTCATTTCTGGCTCTGCCTTCACAAATCTCTGCTTCTATCTTAGTGTCAGTCTTTCTGTCTCTGCATCTCTCTCTCTCTCTTTCTGTCTCTCTCTCTCTCTCTTTCTCTGTCTCTCTCTCTCCATCTCTGAGCTTGGTGTCTGCCCCCATATGTTCATTTCTCTCTCTGCCCATGCCTCTTTTTAGGTCTGTTCCTGTCCTTCCTGGGTTTAGCATATAGAGATGTCAGAGACTGCAAGGACTAAGCACATGCACATTCTCGAAACCAGATGACCCCCTGGGACAGCTAGGACCTGACCTGGGACCCTGGGCCATGCTAAGCCCCCCGCCCCCCCGTTGCCCCTCCCCTAGTCTTTCATGTCATATTGAGGAAGTTTCCTGAACTCCTGGTGACACTGCTGTCAGGGCCCGACTTATCAGGAGAGCATGAATAATTAAAAGCTGTAGCTGAGGCTTGTTCTGATTTAAACTGTATTAGTGTTGCCAACTGTCCTGACCCATTTAATATTCATGCCATTCTTGGCTCCTTTAAAGAGAGGGGAGTTTGCTACCTGATTTAAATTGTGCCTGTCAGTTTCGATTAAAGATCAGGTTGACCACAGTTGCAGGGAAATTAAATGAACATTCTCTTAAGCAATATCATAGAATTTAATGTAGCAATTAATATCTATTGCAATGTGATGTTGTCATGAGCCGCTTGGAGTATAATCTAGGGCTCACAGGGGCAAGGGCAGCAGTGCCCCAAGGTCTCGATTCTCCAAAAAAGGGGCCCCAAGTGGGCCTGGTTTTTAACTGGCTTCTTCCTCCCAGAGAAGCAGAAAGTCCAGGAAACAGCTGCTGTTCTTTTAGGCTCAGGACAGATATGCAGCCTCTCATTCATTTCACATTTAGAGAAACCGAGGCATGAGGCATCAGAGGTTTGTCCAAGGCCATATTTAATTTGTAACGAAAAAGGAGCACTGGACGGAGGCAGGACCAGCCTGTCGGGGCCGGGAGTGCCCAGATGGCCGTCAGACACTGTCCGCAGCTGAGGAAGACACGGATGACCATGGGCAGGCAGAGCTCCTTCAGACAGGAGGGCAGGGAGGCCTCTGAGGATCCTCAGAAGCAGAGGTCGTTTACAGCTGAGGGGTGGCAAACAGGCTTCTAGGTGTGGGCC
This sequence comes from Lyroderma lyra, assembly GCA_004026885.1. Classification (NCBI taxonomy): domain Eukaryota; kingdom Metazoa; phylum Chordata; class Mammalia; order Chiroptera; family Megadermatidae; genus Lyroderma; species Lyroderma lyra. The sequence continues at coordinate 146,204 of PVJL010003541.1, read as the reverse complement.
AGCTCTGACTGATAGATGGCACCTGCCTACAGGGGCCCTGAGTTTGTTATGACCCATCAGCTCGGTGGGTCTGCCACGGGTCTGATGAGGAGGTGGCATGTGAATGTGCCCCCTGCCATCAGGGGAAGCCTGTTTCCTCTTTTGGAGGATGGGAATCATAACCCGCTCCTGAAAGGGGCCATCGGGATGACAAAACAGGCTAAGAAGACAAACCCCAGGCTCCGGAAGGGTTGTGTGTCCCAGTGGTTAGGAACACAGGCTCAGGAGCCAGGTGGGCTGGGGGTGAATCCTGGTTTTGCCACTTGGTACATGCACGCCCTTGGATAAGGTGACCTCTCTCAGTGTCCGCATCTGCAAAATGCAGATAATCGTACCTTACCTCATAGGGTCTTCATGGAAGGGAAATACGTTAATACATCTGGAGTGTTCCGAGGAGGACCTGGTCCAGGGAGTCACGTTTGTCCATTGAATCCTTACCGTCACGTTAATAATGGCAAATATTCATGACTCCTTGGAGTTCTTGTGGTTACTCTTACATGAAATCGCTTGTATGGCACTATACAAGAACAAGACATTGTTTTATTTTCTCCTTTTCTCCCTTTTCATTTCATCTGATTCATGTAAAAGCGTGTGTGTGGAGGTGTGTGTATGTGTGCGTGTGAATAAAATGAACATAATAAAATTAACACCAACCAGTGTTTCTGCTCCATTCTAAAAACTAGAATTTTCCCAAACCAATGAAACTCTGGTGTGCTCTCACTAATTTTAATTGTTTGCCCTCTACCAAGGGTAGCTATCTGAATTTTGTGTTTATCATTTTATTAGTTTCTTTAAAAAACTTAAAGTCTGGTATTATATGATTGGTAAACAAAAAAATTATTTATTTTGCAACTTTTTTACTCACCTTATTTTCTAAGATTCCTTCCAGCTGTTTGTATAGCTGCAGTTGATACATTTTCAGTGCTGTGTAATATTCCACTGGGTGATTGTAACTCTAGTTAAGGCTTCTCAGACTTCGCATTGCAGGCTCTTGACCTCAACACTCTCTATCCCCACCACGCCCCCATGGTGAAGGACTTGTCTATAGTGTACATCTTTGACTGAGTGAAATGTTGGGGGAAGAGGATATTTTGAAAGCCACATTCAGACTCAGTAAGTTCTGTCATTGAGTAGTGATGTCCCCCACGGAATGGGAGGGGCAAGTGGTGGCACGAATGTGGCACATTTGGCATACTTGTCATGGCTGTTATTAGGACTGACTGCACAGCCCACCTCAACTTCTCTAAGTCCAAGCCCATCCTGCTGAGAGAAAAGTTAAGAATGCATCAGGAGTGGCTTGTGGTGCATAGTGAATGATCAATAAATGTTAGCTAATACTCCAGGTGGCCTTTCTGAACTCGCACTAGTCTCTGCACCCCTCTCATGGTAAAATTTCCCAGAGTTAAATTCAACTTTGTATAATTGATGTGGGCTGATCAAGACAGGGTAGAACAGGGTTTCCACCTCCCTCTTTCTACACTCTACCTTTATTAATACAGCTAAAGACCATATTAGCTTTTTGGTGACATCATACTAGTGATGCACATTGATCTGTTTTCAAATGCCACTAATCTGTCTCATCTATAAGGCAACCAAGCCCTGTGTCTCAGCCTCCCTGTCTTTGTTCAGATTTTCTTTACCTGAGATCAGAACTGTGCATTTACTCCTCTTTCATTTCATCTTGTTCAATTCACTTTGTGGGTTGTCAAGGTCTCCTTTTTTTATGTTATGAATGCTCTTTTGTCTGCTCTTAAATTGGCTTTTCACAACCAGTGTGAAGACTGGGTTGGCTGGCAGAGAAACCCCCGCATAAGAATAGTAACAATCGTCTGTCCAGCTCTTGCTATAAGTCTAGTATTGTGGGCTTTACGTATATTGTCTCATTTGAGCTTTATAACACCATGAGGCACATATTATCATTACCACCGTTTTATGGGTGGAGAAACCACGTTGGTAGAAAATAGTAGGGCTGGGACATAATCCAAGGATTTTTCTAGAGCCAGAGTTAATGCTCCTAACCACTGCACCATACTGCTGGAATGGATGGAAGACCAAAGCACCTGGTGCCATACTCAGGAGCCTTCATTGCAGACAGAACCTACTCCAGCTGGTTTAAAAAAAAATAGACTTAGCATAAGGATCAAGTACTTAACAGTAACAGAGTATTTGGGAGCATAGGGAAATAAAGCCAGGAAAAAAATGTCCTGCTCTAGTGAAGTCCCGTGGTCACCACCTCCCCCGGATCAGCACCTACGACTAGGGGCTTCATTGTGGACCCTTCTTGATACTTCAGCAGAAGATCCCATGGCTACCACCTCATCTGCCTCATTTCCATCTCCCACGTCTCATCCTCTCTGTCTGCTTGGCAAAACTTAGGTCACGTGCAACCACCTAGTTAGTAGAGGAGAGCAGAGAAATGAGGCTTTTAGCTTCCAGTCTCTGTTGTACGGGAAGATGTGCCTGAGGCTGGACATGAAGTATCTCCCATACCTTTTAGGGGCACTCTGGGAATTTCCTGGAAAATCCTGAGATCTTGTCCTCCGAATAAGCTCTTCCTTAGCTCACATGTCCTTTCTTGGGTGAAGCTTGCTCTAATCCCTCAGGCTGACTCATCCTGCCTGCTATGGCCTTTGAGGAGTTTTTACACACAACTCTGCTAAAAACTAGTGCACTGTATTCCACTTGAATTCTCTCTGCCCTGCTAGCCTGAGCCTTCCATAAGGCCAGGACCACATGTTTTCATCTGTATTTGAGGTACCAGTATGTGATCTATTATACAGACCGGCTTTGGAAGCATGGACGAGTATGTGGGTGTTTGAGGAAGACCCTCTCCTGTCCCTAGCTATTTTCATAAGTGTGTGTCCTGCAGGGGAGAATCTGGGATGCCACTGTTCTTTGGGCCAGGAGGGCAGTAAATTTCCCAGGAATGTGTTTATTTTCCACCAGGGTATTGCCCCACTCCTTGGGGACCCTGGCACAAAGTGCACAGAGGACAGAGACCAGCCTGCCCCATGGAATCTTAGAACTCTCTTTTGACCTCATGATGCACAACAAGCATGGGTCTAGGGAATATAACATCCCAGGACCAGCCAACGGGAATGAACTTTATAAATAATAGAATTGTCCAAATCCCTTCCTCATTTGTGGTTGCCTACCAGGTCAGGCTCTCCGTCACCAGGATTCTCTGTGTCCCATGGATGCAGGGTACACTTACCTCAGGGAGTTTTTCATGTTTGCTTCCAGGAGTCCCACCCAGTGTTGTTATCTTCATCTTATGGGCCTTTGCTATGCACTGCGGTCTGTCCAGGTTCTTGGCTGCAAGTGATGGAAACCCAACTTCAAAATGTAACCCCAAAAGGGACTTTGTTAGAAGACTCGTGCGATGGTTGAAGGGGTGTAGCTTGACCTTGGGGAGAACTAGAATGGCCAGGTCCTCTCTCTATGTCTGTTTTCTCACCCTCCATCCCTCTGGCTCCATCTTGCTCATCTCTATATGTCAGCATTGTTCCCTTAAACCAACTTCCTCCATAAGTCAAGAAATGACCACTGGTGTTTTCAATGCCTTGAACTCCACCGTTTAATCATGAGGGAGGACCAGTCCTTCTTTCCTTAATTCTGGGTCCAAGACTCTCTGGGAAGGCCTCTGTCTGGCCCAGAGCCAGTATCGGGTCCATGATTAGGCTACCTCTGAATTACTCAGTGCAAGCATGGGGTAGGTACTATGATTGGCAGCTCCCCTAAACCTACATTGGTAGGGAGAGAACAGGGGGCAGCTGCTCCTAAAAGATAGATGGGGTGCTGAGCAGACAAAACACTGAATAAGCCCCATCCAATCAGCACTCAGTAAGGCATTCCAGCCTACTGGCACCAAACTTACTGCTCAGAGCCATAAATATCCTCTTGAACACCCTACATTCACACATCAAAATGAAAACAAATGCCAAGATGATCCTTCATAGACAGTTGTGGGAAGGTCAATAAGTCTCATTCTGAGACAGCTTAATCATAAAAGGAGCTTGTAAAACGGAGTAGCAACTAAGTTTTATCTCACTTTCAATGGTCATGGCTGGCTGGAGCTCTGGGTTGAAGTAGTCTTAGTTTAACTTTAACAAGAAAGAGTGTCACCATCAATTAGTGATGTCTGTCACAGGCAGACTATGGAAGGTGGTTGAGTGTGTCACTTTTGCTCTGCAATGCTCTATAATAGAAGGAAACTTGGGATGAAGCTCCAAACACAGCCAGAGTGAAGAAGTATGTTTGAGGTGACCAATGCCAACCATTGCCTTCTGAGGCCAGTCTCTGGGTGTACAGCTGCCCACCATCCCTTTCAAGGATTCCTCTTGTTCAACCCCCCATAAACTCTCAATGAGGCTGTTACCCAGGCTGGATCATAGCCTGTTTGTGGATCTGTAGGCACCTCCTTATTTAAAGTCAGCCAATCACACCCGACTATATGGGGATCTGCTCTCCTATAAGTGGCACTGGGATGACTTGGCCAATCATGTGGGCACAGGCTCTGAGGACATCCTTAGTGGATGATTGTCTCTCTGGCTGCCCTAATTCATCCTAATGGTCAAGTGTGGAGGGGTAACCCTGATAAAATGGGAGCTCCTTTGGGCCGAGCAGAAGCCCAAATCAGCTTACTCTGTGTGTTCTGGAATAATTGCAGGTGTTTGAATTATAGTAGTACCTTGTTGGCGGCATGGCTGCTAAAAAGAAACTCTGATTACAGAATTTCCTCTTAATCAGTTAAAAATAGTCCTGAGTCTTTGATTACACTGTTCCTGGAAAATAAAAGGGCCAGGTGCTGGCTGGAGTGAACAATGCAGCCTGGATCTCTCAGTTTCCCTAGCACTGACTGCAAATATTGATGTGCTGGACCCAACGCCAGCAAAGACAGTATGCACAGATATGGTATCTGTCCTGCCCTGGCCTATGTGGGCTCAGGACTCAAACACTGCCCACTTGTGACCAGTGCCAGGAGAAAGGAGGACATTGTACCAAATGACCTAATTGGCTCCTAAAGCTTACAAATCAGATGTAAAAGTAGTTTTAAGGCTCAGTTAGAGATTTGCCCTTGACTTCCAGGGTAAAGTTCAACCGGGCCTTCCCAGCTTTTCACAACTTTCATGTTCCTAGAGGCTATATCCATTGAGGGCCCAAGGCCCTTAGGATGTGAGCTGTTACCTAAAATAAAACCACCATCTAGCCTTATCAAGAAGGAGTGCCATGATTGATTAGCGATGTCTGCCACAGGCAGAGGATAAAGGATAGTGAGTGTACCATCAGCTAGACCCCAAGCTCTGTGGAGCTAGCCTCACTTATGTGCTTACCTCCTGCTGAGGGAGTCAGGGTCCCTGTAATCAGGGACCACTACCTTCCTTTTCTGTCTCGGGTAGAGGAAAGAAATGTCCTCGTGGGCTCTGTAGAATCATCTATTTAGGGAAGCCTATTGGATTTCAGCAGCTCATTCTTATTTTCTCTGTCTGTCTGTCTGGATGTCTCTCACTCCAGCACAGACCACACCTTCTCTAACCACAAGTGGCCTCAGAGGAACAGGCTCTCCCCAACCCAGGCTGAGACCTCGGGTGGGCAGACCGTAAATACTCCACCTCGACCTGCACCTCATTTTCCACGCCCTTCTCTGGGGCAGCGGGCATGAGGGAAGCTAAGAGGTAGCATTCAGAGCATCTGACAGCAAGCCTTGTCCTGAGAGGCAGGGAGGCCTGTGAGGAAGTTTCCAAGTCCTGCGCATCGTGGGCTGTGGAGTCAAATTCATCTACATGTGAACCTGGTGTGACCGTGCCCTAGCTATAGTCTCGTAAGGTTGTGAGCTCCTTGTCATGGGAGGTTTGCAAGAAGCCCTGGCAAATGGGGACAAAGTGCCCTCATTGTCTTGTGTGTAAAAGGGACACAGATTGTGTGTGGATTAACTGAACTGTGCTGAGTTCACATTGGGTCTCTGGTCTTGCAGAAGTTGGGGGCCCCCTCTGGCTGTACAGCCCCCACCCTGGTTCTAAGCGGTCATGCATCTTGGCGGGACTCTCCAGGGCCTTTCGGGTCTCACTTTGGCAGAACTGTTACTTAACCAGCAGTGGGGTGTCTCCAAAGCTCCTCTCCTGCAGCCGTGAGCTCAGGTCGGCTCCTGGCTCCTTCCCCACTCTGTCTTCTCTCCTGCTCCTCCTTCCTTCCCTCCTCCAGACCTTAATCCTTCACCCACTGTTTTGCTTCCTCCCAGTCAATCTCCAGCCCACTCCCAATTTGCATTTATAATCAATCTCATCTGCATACAACACCCATCTGGTGGTTCCTGGATAATGGGGAACAGGTGTGTGGTACTGCACAGACCTCTGGGAAGGGACTTTGCACCTCACTTTTTTGAGGTCTGGCTGACTCACTTTCATTATAGCCAAGGCCAATTGGCTTATTGATATTGCTGTTTAAAAGATCTGGGAGGCAAAGGGGACTATAAGCTTTATGTGAAGTGATGTGGATGTGAGGCTGTATCAATAGAGGTCTGCTATCCAGGATGATGGAGGAGATGGCCTGTTTTGGCCCTGCCCTTGTCTGAGGTTTTGATGTCATGTTCTCTGAGGCATGTTGAGAGGAGGAGGATCAGGCTCAGCACGGCAAAGGCCACTGTGACAACCCTGAGAGAGAGGTATTGTCAAGGCCTCATTTTACAGATAGGGAAATAGAGACTTAGAAAGAGTCATATGCCATGTCCGAGAGATCTAGATAGGACCGAGCACTCTGGGTCCTCAGTGACCCATTTCTGGAAAACCCTGTTAGGAGAAAGCACCGAGAAGTGCTTTATTAGTAGATAGGCTGGGCTTCAAAGTCCCATCTCTGCCACTTCTCAGCTGGGTGACCTGGGGCAAGTTCCTTAACTTCTCCAAGCCTCAGTGCCATCAGTGGTGAAATATGGACGGTAATAGTAACAAACCCGTGCTCGTTTTGAAGATTCAATGAACTGACGTGTGTGTAGTGACTGGCACAAACCTCCAAGCTGAGCCGCTGGGTTTGGAGGTTTGTCCCCACCACGCTGTCCCATCCCGCTGCCCCTGTCGCAGGGAGGCTGAGAGCAGGAGCGGAGTGGGCGAGGGAGAAAGAGGCCCAGGCTGACAGCTGCCTCTCTGTTTCCATCGTGCAGGCACCTGGAGGCATGAGAAGCCTGTCTGCCTTCCTCTGAGGGGCCTGACAAGTGTAAGCACACAGTTTAGCAGTAACACCAAAGAGTCTGGATAGGGGACTTGTCGCTGGCTCTGAGCAGGGCTGGCTGCAGGCATTGCCTCCAGAAGAACACCTACAAGAGATTTCCACCTGATTCCCAGCTCTATCCCCCCACCCACCAGAGCGGGGGCTGGCCAGGTGGGCTGGGGGCAAGCTGGGTGGGGCGGGAAGACCTTGTCAGGAGGAGTGCTGACAGGTGCTGTGCAGGGTCTGGGTGCTCGTGGACCGCTCTTGGGGCCCTCTGGCGTCCTGGGCTGGTGTGGGGGTGGACTTCAGCTCAGGGCAGGGGCAGCGGTGTCCTTTTTACTCTTAGCAAGTCAGGGAGGATGCAGTGTGGTCCAGGATGAAACAGACTTGACCTCTAAGCCCTCCCTGCTCCTCATGGTCAGCTGACAACTTTGCCTTTTACTTCCCTGAGAAAGCAGAAGTAACCAGAAGTGAACTTCACAAACTCCCCGCAGCACCGCTGCGGAGCTCCCTGTGTCCACGCAATCTGCCCTCTCTCCTGTGACTACGGAGGAACCTCCTGGCTCCAGTACAGGGCCAACCCCTGCACTTTGCCACCAGACTTTATCCCCTCGAACCTGCTCATGAACACCTCCTCCTCACTACCTTTTCCCATCAAGATGGGGAAAGCACCGGAAGCACAGCGCTCTAATTACATATTCGATGTTTTAAAAAACAAAACCCTTCTTTTGACTGCACCCTCCCTGACAGCTCCAGGCCTGAGTCTCTGCTTCCCTTTGCAGCAGACACCCAGAGAGGGTGCTGGGTGCTTGTTGGGTCCAGGCCTTCTCCTGACTTTCTTGAGCCCACTCCACCAGAACTACTCTGATCAAGGGCTTGGACCTCGTCCACCTTGGTGCTGCCAAGCCCAACAGTCACCCTGGGCAGCAGCCGGGGACACGTGGGCCACACCCGCCTCCTGGAAGCCCTCTCTTTACTTGGTTTCCTCCCCTGTCCATTCCGCAGTTCCCCTTTGTAGCTTCCCCCTCATCTCTCAGCCCTGAACATCCAGGGGCCCCAAGTTCAGGCTGTGGACCATTCTCCTTCCCTGACTGTTCCCAGTCCCAGTGTGGTCCCTTCCGGTCCATGCGGCCTGCTCTTCTAACCTCCAGTGGCTTTTCTCCAGATTACTCAGAATTACTGTATTTTACTGTATATAATGCAGACCCACGTTTTTGGCCCAAACTTGTAAGGGAAAAAAACAGTCTTTTTGATTTTTTAATTCAAATTCTTTTTGTTCATGTTTAATACTTGTTTTTTGCACTATAAAGGAATTTTAGCATTTATTTTTTAACATATGGTACAAGAAATTTTATGTAATAATTACAAACCATAAGAACAGATAAAAGGTCCAAGAAATTTTATGTATAAAATTTTTCTATGTAAAAATATCCCTGATTATCATATTCCATGCTATTATTTTGCATATAAATATTGTTACTGATTTCTAGAGTTACACTTTTAACTCATAAGCATAAATAAAAAACTTGTAAGCATTTATATAGATACAGAATTAGGATTACCCATGTATAATGCGCATCCTTATTTCCCCCCTCACAGATCTGGGCAAAAAAGTGTGCATTATACATGGCAAAATACGGTAAATTCAAAGTCCCCATCATGGCCCACAGGTCAGCATGAGCAAACCCTCTGATGTCATCTCCTAACACAGTCGTTCAGTGAACACATGGGGAAGAAACACTCTAGCCCCATTCCTTGTCCTTTGTGGGGTTCACTGGGCAACAGCCAGGCCAAGCCCCTCTCCAGCCCGGAGCCTGCTGGCCTCCTCAGAACTCAGGGCTCCTTTATCTTTCCTTTCCAGGGCGTTGTGTTTAGCCAAGTCAGGCTTTTTCATGCACCTACACCTTGGCACCTGCAGGTCTGCCTGGAGCTTCCTTTCTGTCCTTCCCTCTGCTTGCACCTAGTCTTCATTCAAGACCCAACTTGGGTGTCGTCTCCTTCAGGGTGACTTCCCTGCAGGACCAGATTAAGGAGAGGAGCAGCCGAGATGCCACCTGGGGCACCTCGTTGTAAGAGATCCTAAATCACCCTTGGAAATTCACAGACAGGGAGCCCGTTTTGTTTAGCAGAACTCCTTCTGGACAGAGGCCCCGGAGACCTCCTTTGATGATCAGCTGGGGGGATGGGGGTAAGGAGTGAGCCCTCAAAGGGAAAGGAGAATGGGAGGGTCTGTTATCTTTTGGGCTTTTGTTTTGAGAGGTGGGATGTAAGTGTGGCAGCAAACTGAATTGCTCAGGACCTAGAGGACAGGCTCAGTCTCTCATCAAGACAGGTCAATAGCACTGGTTTGAGTAGGTATAGGATTATGTCTTCCGGGGGTCTCCTGTGGACATCTGTTTGGCTTTGCGTGTCTGACCTCTCCAGACCCAGTTCTCCATTCACTTGGCATCTTCCATCCCACGGGGAACGGCCGTGCACTGTGGTCTTCTGTGCACATATCTGTCTCTCTCCTAGACTGTGGCCCCTTAGAGGGCAGGGTCTGTGTCTTTTCTATCTTTATGATCCTTGCTAGTAGTATAGAAGACTGACACGCAGTAGAATGTTTCTTGATCAGGTGGCTGGATTTTTCCCCTTCTCCCACACACCCTACAAAGGCCAATTTCTTCCCATCCCTGAGACTTGAGGGCTGGAATCCACCCTGAGCTGTGTGTCATCAGCTTGCACGGGCACGGAATAGATCACGCATGTGTCACAGGAAGTTCAGGGGGCCTGAGAGGATGCACTGGCCATAAACTCAGGAAACACAGCGTCTTCCTCATTGTGTGGTCTTGAGATGGTCATTTTTCCTCGAAGGAGTATAACAAACCACCCCACTTATCACTGCCCATGCATCTGTGGCTTGCCTGAGCTCAGCTGATCCAGGCTGGGGGGTCCTCCTGGAGTGGCTCTGCTGCACACGTGTCACATCCTTCTGCTGGGACCAGCAGGTTATCCCAGGCAAGTTCTTCTTATGATGTTATCATAAGGCAAGAGGGCAATGGAAACACGTGAGGCATCTCAGGACTTTGCCTTAGAACTGGCACTCCACATATCTACCTTATTCTAGTAGCCAAAGCAAGTCATGTGACCCAACACAAAGTCAAGGGGCAGGGAAATATATTCTGCTTTCCTCAGTGGGAAGTGCTGCAAAGTCACATGGCAAAGAATGGAATGCAGGGAGAGGTAAAGAATTGGGGCCAGTGTTGCATTCTACCATGTATCCAGTCATGTGTAATTTACACGTGCTCATGCATATGTAAGCAAAATGTTTGGGCATGTGCAGGAGGGCACAGAGCTGTGCGTGTATACAGGTGCACTGTTGCACGTATGCCAATGCATGTGTAGCTGTGTACATGCAGGAGATGTCAAGCTGAGGATGTACCCTCAGACACACACATGCAGCACTTGGCCCGGCCACCCTGGAAGAAGGGACAGACCCATCTTGTGAAGTGAGGCAAACCCTCACAGGGATGCCTGTGCAGCCCTCCAGTGAGTCTTGTGCCATCTGCATGTGCTCAGGTAGATCATGCTCTGTTAGTGGCCCTGAGAAAACTCACTGGTCAGTGGCCTTGTAGTCTATCATTACCCAGATGTCTGTGTGTTCTAAACAATTGTTTTTAAATTGCTTCATTAGTCTGTCTCAGCAGACTCAGTTCTGCTACACTTGACTGGCTTAGCGTCTCTGAGACAGAGTTGGTGGGAGTGAGCAGGCTGCTTGCTTGCTGTTGCATCTTCTGGAAGTGCGTGCCCCCAGAGGAGATGAGGAGGCACTATGCCACCCACCTCACAGAAGAGGCAGCATTGAAAGGTGTGGACTCCAGAGATGGAGGGAGACTGCTGATTTCGAGTCCAGAATCTGTCATTTACAAACTGCATGACCCTGTGAAAACTCCCTGACCTTCAATTTTCCTGTCTGCACTGTGGAGTCATTGTCCTGATGATGCAGGTGGATGTTGGAGAGGAAAGAGATGATGTGGTACGTGAGGAACCCATGTGCTGCCTGGGTCCCCTGGCCAGTGACCAGACTGTGGGTGTTCCCTTCCCTTGGCTTCCGCAAAGAGCCTTTGACCTCTGTGCAGAGGCTGGGCCACAATACGGTGTGAGCAACTGGGTAGTGGCAACATTGGCTCCCAGAGGTCCACTCGACTCAGGTGGGTCATTGATATTCCAGGTAACTTTACCTGCGAACCCACCTCTAACCGACCCTGTCCTGTCTAAGAACAACCCTGCAGGAGGAGGTCAGGTCACAGGACCTAGGGGCTCAAAGCCCTGCTTTGTACACAGCCGCGGTGTGACCTCGGGCTAACTGCCTATCTTCTCCGAGTCCTGGTGTGCTCCTCTGAAAGCAGGGATATTAATAGTGCCCAACGCACTAGGTGCATTTTCTGCGTAATCGATTTTGCCTGCAACCCCAAACTTCAACTTGTTCTCTGGAATGGAAATCATCCCAGATGTCTTACCCAGGTCCCCACCTCCCAAGCCAGCGGATCGTGAAGACAAAGTCTCCCTCAGTGACTCAGCGTCAGGAGTGTCGGCCCCTACCATACGGTGCAGGGAGACAGCCCTGGGCCTCCACGTTGTGCTCTTTCCTTCTCTCGTTAGCTGTCACTTCTCCAGCAGCCGGGATACCACCGAGATGCCCCTGACCCCTGCCATGGAAACTTTTTCTGCAAAGGGCCATATGGTAAGTATTTTAGACTTTGTGGGCCCTGTATGGTCTCTGCCACATGTGCTTCTCTATATGTTGTTGTTGCTGGTGAGTTTCAACCCTTTAAATGTATAAACCCCATCCTCAGCTTGACAGCCACACCAAAACGGGCTACGGGCTGGCCGTGGTCCGTGGAGAGGCAGATAACGTGCTGCTTAAACATGTACGCTCACTAAGCATTACCAGGCTCTGAGCGGGCCAGTGAGCTCAGCTACATGACGGCATGTCCCCCTCATATCAGTGGTAGGTGGTGCGCCCCAGGCTGCTGGACGCCTGGTCTTTTCATTAGTGTGGTGCGATTGCCACCCCCTCCCCAAACATTCGTGCAGCCGATTGTGTGTGAGGGGAGGTCCAGGCGCCTCCACGTCGTTGGTCTCAGCTATTGTTCAAATTACCCGACCGGGTGGAAATTCTCACGGCGTCCGTTTCAGGCAGAGCGTCAGTGCTGGCATTCCAACTGTGGTCACTTCACTCCAAAGCCATCCCACCAGAGAGGCGACACGGAGAATGGGCAGGTGGGGAGAAGCGGGGGGAAGACGGAGCGAGTGGAGGCGCAGACACGCTCTCCGCACTGTCCCGTATCAAAACAGATGACATCCAGGGTGAGGTTTCCAAAGCGATTTCCGTGTTTTTGATAAAATACGGTACGTGTTCATGGTTGTAGCAATTAGTCACAGAAATGAACCAAAAGAAAGAAAAAACAGTCACCCCAAGTCCCACTCCCAGGACGACCGCTGGTCCCACTCTGGTGAATGTTCTCAGACACCTTGTTCTGATTGCAAACACACATGGACATGGTTGGAGCTGAATGGGCGCAGGCTCCACAGGCTGTCGTGTAAAACGCTCTCGCTCTCTCGGCAATGTGCTGCGGACACCTCTCCGTGTCAACAAACACCGAGCGGCAGCTCCCTGCGCACTGGCCACCTGGCCGTCCGGCACGCACGAACCGGACGCCGGACACGAGCGCGAGGTCATTCGCCCAGCGCCGCTCCCCGTGGGGGCCTGCGACCCCTGCCGCCCGGGTCACGACCCCGGTCTCTCGAGGGTGGGCTCCAGCGACCTTGGACTCCAGCCGCACCCAGAGTGGGGCTGCTGAAGCAGTGGCCCCAGCTTGTTCCACGGAAAGGCGCTGCCACCTCCCAGACCCAGCTCTCCTGGGGTTCCTCCCTGAGGCGCCCCAGTAAGGCAGGGCGGACACCTCCATTTCTGCAGAGGCTCTTGGATCTGAACCTACACATCAGGAAAATGAAGACAGTGGTGATTCCTCGGGACATTTCCGTTAGTGATCATGAGCTACTCACCGCGTTGGTGATCCTGGGCAGGCTGTCAAAACCCCCGAGATGCAGTCTCCCCATCTGTAGACTGGGGATAAGGACAGTCCCTAAGCCACAGAGCTGTGGTGAGGATGAAACGAAATAATGGAAGCAAACTGAGTAGGCTGTCTGTCTGGCACCCGCAGCTGCTCAGTCAGTGTCAGCTCCCCTCCCTGCCCACCCAGCCCCTCCTCCCGGGCCTCTGCACCTCTCTGGAGACCTGCAGCACTCCTGGTCACCTGCCCGGATGGACGAGGGTGGGCAGAAGCCTCTCCGATGGGACAGGGTCTCCGAGGAATGGCTGGGGGGGTTGGGGGGGGGGGTCAGACAGGGGAAGACTTGGGGGGAGGATCTTGGTTCTCCAACCCCTACAGGGAGAAGATGAGTGGGGGAGGGGTGGGAGACTGGTAATCAGACCTCTGTCAATGGGAGAAGGTGCTGGGACACCCAGGGTGAGTCACTGAGGGCAGTTTTTAACAGGGGCGCTTCAGCAGGCTGCCTCGGGGGTAATGAGCACCCATCCCTTCAGGGCTGTGGACATAGAGGGGCTTGACCTGAGCGAAATCTTTCCAGGCCAGAGTCTATGCGAACAGAGGTCGGCCGCCAGGTTCTCCTGGGCTTGATGGGAGGCAGGGGGCACAGAGGGACAAAGGGGCTGCTTCTTACCTGCTCCTGGGACAAGCATGGTTTGGGGGTGGGGGGAGCCCAGCTGCCACCTCTGTGATTTGCATTCAGCCTGTGTCTCTGACTAACTCTGCATGCGGCAGCCTGCTCCCAGAGATGAGCTATTTTAAGTGCTTCCCCTCCGCCCCTAAGGGTGCCATGTGTTTATCTTGCTTTCGAGTTAAAAGAGAAAATCAATTTCACTCTTACCTTAGGAAGGTTTGGGGGTAGGGGCTGAGGAGTGGCTTCATTTCATTAAAATGGAAGTAGGAGTGGGGGCAGGATGGGCTTCAGAGTCCCACCCCTGTGGGCAGTTACAAATAAACACCAGCCTGGGTACACAGCCTGCTTCTCTCCCTGTCAGCCCAGACTGGGGGGGCCCAGGAGGCCTGGAGTTCACCTGCAACGGGGGACTGGACTGTGGGTCACAACCTCTCAGCTCAGCGAGGAGTCAAGTTCATGACTCGTGTGTGTGTGTGTGTGTGTGTGTGTGTGTGTGTGTGAGAGAGAGAGAGAGAGAGAGAGAGAGAGAATGTCTGAGTCTCTGGTTCCACGAGTGCCCATTTAGAGAATAAAGAAAGGAGGTCAGTGATCGCTAAGCCCCCAGCGGGTGCCCAGGATGCCCAGACGTGCCCAGCTATCATCTCATTTCATCCTTGGGTCATGATTGCCTCTCAGTTACGTGTAAGGAAACAGGGCTGCGCATTCCTGGGGAGGACAGAGGCCGCAGCTGCTGATGGCCACAGCGCCAGCCCGGGGGACAGCGTGTGGCCCCCTGCTGCGTGTGCTGACAGAACGAGAGACGCCGGGTGGGGGCAGCGTTTACCCTGTAGCAGCCCAGGGCGAGTGCTGCACCTGCTTCCTCATATTACCCTCACACCTCCCTGGGAGGTAGGGCCTGTCGCCTTATTGCTCAGGTGAAGACACTGAGGTTCTGGCCACACAGTGGAAGGAGCCGGACTCTGAGCGCCGTAGCTCCAGGCAGCATGGACGCAGGCTGTGGCTGACGGGGGAGGATGCTCAGCCAGTCCCCTCCCAGGGCTTTGAGCATCAACGCCGGGCACAAGAGTTAGGGCTGCTGCTGGGGCAGGGTGGGGGGAAGTGATGCGTGGGGCCTGGGCTGGAGGGGCAGAGCGCTGTAGAATGTGAGTGGGCAGGGCCGCAGTGTGGATCTGGACCTTCGGACCCTGAGCCAGGTTCCTAGACCTCCTACTGCAGGATGAAGGCATGACCCTGTGCATGTGTGTGATGAGCTAGTCCAAGCATGCGTGTCTGTATGGGCTTGGCTTGGCTCTGAGCCCTGGGCACCATTCTCTTGGATGGACACGGGCTCTGACCTAGGCTCCAGGTCTTGGCTGGGCTGTTTCCTGCTCTGCTTGGCTAGACTGGGTCTGTCACCTTCCATGACCTCTGGGTCTGTCACCCTCCGTGACCTTCCTTTCGATAACCCCCTTGGTAGTGGGCTTTGCTACCACTGCTTTCTTCAGCAGCTGAGACGGGGTCTTAGCTCCAGCCCTTGGCATAGCAGCTGGTCAGGCTGCCTCCTGCTCTGAGACCTGGGGCTGCTCCCAAGGGAGCCCGAGACAGCCAGGTAGACTTTCTGTCCACAGGGCAGGAGGTGCCCAGCCAGAGAAGGGCCAGGCAGGGGCCTCTCTTCTCTGTCTCTGGACGTTTTCATGAGAAGAACTTTGTGGTTGGAGATGTGGGCACTCTGCAGATGGGGCCTCCCTACAGAGATGGTAAACCCAGTGTGAAGGTGGGTAGAAAACCTACCTGTTCAGCCGTTCCTTCCCAAAGACCACCCAGCCCCGGGCTGCACTGTGAGGCTGCTGGAGTAGGATCTAGGGTGTGGTTGTCTGCTTTCCCATCCACCCACTTACTTAACTAACATTTAGGGGAAATGCGTAGGTTCAAGATATTTTAAAAATCTTACCTTCCCATTGGATGACACCTCCCATGCACTGGGCTGATGGGTGGCGCAGCAATAAACTAACTAGTCAAGGTTGCTGTCCTTAAAATGGTGACGATGCCCAGGGAAGCAGACACGGAAACAGAGTCGGTGAGAGTGAGGCGGGTGCTCTGATGGAGACACGAGCAAAATGCGGTGGGAGTGAATGTGTGGGGACAATTCATTCTGGTGGGGACCGGCAGGGGAAAGGCCCACGGCGGGTTAGCTGGCCCCGAAGGGATGAACAGGGACTTCAAAGGGGCTGAAACAGATGAGGAGTGACCTAGACTGTGGGAACGAACTTGACAGATGTCCCGTGAGCTGATGTCATGGTGGGCTAGGGGCCGTGAGTAGGCTGGAGCAGGGCAGGGTGGGTGGGCTTACGCATGAGAACCATGGCGTCCTGAGGCCAGAGGGCTCACGTACTCTGTTAGGGACTTCACAACTCTCATTTTATCCTCATGGCTATCCTTCAAGGTCAACGTGATGACCCCCAATTTGCAGGTAAGAAAACTGACGCCCAAACAGGACAAGTGGTTTGTCCAAGGTCGGGCGGAGTCGGGATTCAGACCTGAGTGGAGTGTCTGACCCCAGAGGTCGTGTAGACAGGAATGACAAGCTTAGATAGTTTGGGTTTACAATGAAGGCAGTGGGGAGGAGCTGGGGTTCTGGAAGGTTTTTGAGGAGAGAAAGGGAATGGTCTCCCCTGTTGCCTTAAGAAGACCCCTTTGTAAGGGGGTGGCGGGGCGTGGAGTGGCCCGAAGGGAGAGGATGGGCTCCGGTAGCTGTCAGTGGGTTCTGGAATTAGTGCAAGCTGCAGGGAAAGAGCGATGGCGATGGAAACGGAGGGCCTGATGATGGGGACGCTTGTGGAGCTGACACTGGGCAGGGCTTTCACCACCATCTCACAGAACCCACGGGTTATAAGTGCCCACGAGGGCGTGCGGTCCACACTCCTGTCCCTGACCCAATGCCTGAATTCCCTTGTAAATTAGCTGGGCTTTGGGACCCCAGTGAATGGCTCAGCAGGATTCAAAATCAGCCAAGCATTCATGTACATTTCTTTAGTATCTGGGGTACTTTCAGGTGTTAGAAAGGTCTTTTAATGAAAATGAAAGTCATCTGTCAGCAGCCTCCACCGAATCAGTCCAATTCCGTCTCCTGGGACAGGACAGAGAGGGTCTGCTGCATATTTCATTTGTCCGACCACCAGATACTTGATGACCATTCTCATGTCCTCCCACCCTCTTTTCATCTCTAGGCCATGTAGTAATAATGGCAATAATGTGAACAATTATGGTGCTTTTTCTGGTCCAGGTACTGTGCCGAGAGCTTCGCATATGCCACCTCAGGGCCTAGATCATAAGTAGCTTTGAAATGTCTTCTTAAGGAGTTTCATTGCAATCTCAAAGGTATGAGGGCTTCTTGCAGAATTTTTAGTATGAGAGGGGATAGCTTAGGAAGGCCCCTCAGGTGGCCAGCATGAGGAGAGCTCTGGTGGGGATGAGAATGGGGCTGGGAGGCTGTTGGAATGGCCCCGCTAAGAAATGCATAGCACCTGAACTTCAGCAGCGGCAAAGGGTATGGCAGACGGGGGATAATTTTTTTTTTTTTTTTTTTTTTTAATGTGGGTGGTTCCCTGGCTGGGAATTGAACCCAGGCCACAGCGTTGACAGCGCTGAAGCCTAGCCACTACACCACCAGGGAGCTCCCAGACGGGGGATAATTTGACAGACAGTCAAGGGTAAAAATCAATAGAACCTGGGGATATGGGAGGTGAAGGATAAAGAAGAATCCAGGGTATATTCAAGTTTTTGTCCCAGGTGGCTTCTGTGAGACAGAAAGTCTGTGAAGAGTATTGGGGTCATAGGGGTGACGAGAGCAGTGGTGGGTGGTGGGGATTAGAAGGCCGAGAGAACATTTAGCTTTGAAAGTTGTAGATGCCAGTGGGATACTACTCATTGACTTTCTCATTTGTTTGTGCATTCATTCATTTAAGAAGCTTTTAATGAGAATTAACTACCATATTTTGCCGGGTAGAATGTGCTCCCATGTACAATGTGCACCCAAGATTTTTTTTTTGCCCAAAATTTCAGGGGAAAAAATCTTTTGTTTTAATTCAATTTTTTTGTTTACATTTAGGTATTAATACTTGTTTTGTATTATAAAGGAATTTTAGCATTTATTTTTTAACATAACTCAGATATGGAATATAAAATTGAAAGCAACAAAAGAATAAAACCTCATGGACACAGTCAATAGTTTAGTGGTTACCTGTAAGGAGGGGGAGGGGAGAAGGAAGGGGACATCAAATATATGTGATGGAAGGAGAACTGACTGGGTGGTGAGCACATAATGCAACACAGAGACGATGTGTTGTACAATTGTACACCTGGAACCTGTGTAACTTTTACTAGCCAATGTCACCCCAATAGATTTAACAATAAAAGAACCCTGATTATTGTATTCCAGGGTATTGTTTTGCATATGGATATTGTTATTGATTTCTAGAGTTACACTTCTAACTCATAAACATAAATAAAAGATTAAAAACATTGACATAGATACGGAATTAGTACTACCTAAGATAATGCACATCCTTATTTTTTCCTCACAAATTTGGGCAAAAAGTACGCATTACACACGGTGAAATACGCTATGTATCAGGCACTCAGCTAGCTGCTAAGTTTCTAAAAACTTGGCCACCTCTGTTCTCGAATGGCTTACTGTCTAGCAGCGGGAGACAGCTATGTAAACTGACAAGTGTAGAAAGTTAGTATTACGACCTTTTTCTGTAAGGGAATAAACAAACTGTGGTATATCCACAGAACGGAGTATTTTCCAGTGCTAAAAAGAAAGTAACTATCAAGCTCTAAAAAGACACGGAGGAACCTTAAATGCATATTACCAAGTGAAAGAAGCCAGCCTGAAAAGCCTGCATACTGTATGGTTTCAATTATTTGACATCTGGACCAGCCAAAGCAATGGAGATGATGAAAAGATCAGTATTTGGGGGTAAGGGAGAAATAAATAGGTGGAACACAGAGGATTTGGGGCAGTGAACCTACTTTGTATAATATGATAACAGTGGATACGTCATTGTATATTTGTCCAAACTCGTAGAATATACAACACCAAGAATGAACCCTAAGGTAAACTATAAGCTTTGGGCGACAATGATGTGCCCATGCAGGTTCATTGATAGTAACAAATGCACCATTCTGGTGGGGGAGGCTGTGCATGTGTGGGGACAGTGGGTATAGGGGAACTATCAATACTGTCTCCTTAATTTAGCAATGGGCCCCAAACTACTCTAAAAATAAAATCTATTTTAAAAGTTAGTATTACAAGACACTAAGACTGAAATCTGTATGGGGCTAGAATTCTGGCAGGTCAGAAAGAGCTCCATTACGGAGGGGACCCTTGACTTGTAAAAGATATTAAATGAAGATAATGGATCTACCAGTCGATAACTCAGGAGAGGGCTCTAGGCAGGTGATAATGATTTGGAATTGATCAGATCATCAGTGAGCACCATGGAAGCCAAGCGAACCCAAGGAAGTGCATGTCAAATTCAGAGGGAAAGAGACATGGCGGTGGGACTCCAGTTGGGCCAATGCCTGTGGGAAGGGAAGACCTCAGTGGAGATGAGACGGCATGTTCTGAAAGGGAGGCAACAAAATGAGAAGAGAGGGACAGCGGGAGAAAAGAGGAGGCTGGGAGGTGGAGAAGGAGGCTAATTCTGTATATGAGTAGCACTGGGGAACTCAGAAGTAAGGGAGATAGATAAGCCTCTGAGAGTCAATGTGAATCAATGGACTAAAGCAGAGATAGGCTGGATCATGTGAAAATGAGAAGTAGTTTGGTCTCCAGGAGTACTGGATTGTAGGCTATTTTGCATGTCCAGTAAATTTAAAATAAGAATACATTGATCAGAAGAAAGTTGGGGGGTTCCCTGGTGGTGTAGTGGCTAGGCGTCAGTGCTCTCAATGCTGCGTGTGTCCTGGGTTCAATTCCCAGCCAGGGAACCACCAAAAAAAAAACTAAACTGAAACAAACAAACAAAAAAACCCAGAAGAAAGCTGGTCACAGAACAGAAAGAAGTAAGAGTCCTCACAGCAAGGAGGGGCTGTCTGGAAGAGAGGAAAACCTTGACCTTCAGTCTCAGAAACTTCTGTCCCTAAGGACAAAGACAAAGGGCTCAAATCATCATAAAACTGAGTTGTCTGGTCCCAAAGGCAAGACCATCTCAAGGGCAAGCTGGATGGATGCGGAGATGCAAGTGGCCTCTGTTTGTTCCTGCAGCCAGCCTACTTTGTTCTGAGTACGTGGGTTATCCAGAAAATATCCAGCCACCTGTCTATTCTTGTCATATTGACAATGGCTGGATTTTCTTTTTCCGAACAGCCCATATATTCTCCAAACAGCCTTCCAGGCCCCCATAGATCTGCTCCTAAGACACCGGGCCCTGAGCCCAGGCTTTCCCAGTGGAGACTAAGGAGTGGGAATTTCAGTGTTTATCTCAAGCTGCTTATCAAATTCCCCAAGTGCCCTTTATTCTCCTCACCTGGTCTCATACTTCATTGACAAAGTGAAACTCCCTCACCTTCTCTCCCACCAGTTCTACTGACCTGCTGATTTCTGGTACCCAAATCTACCCTTTGGATCTCCCTTCAGGTACAGGGCTGAAGGAGTCCTGTGCCGATAGTGTCCAAATCCTCCATTCATGTCCCGGACTGCACCCCAGCTCACCTTCAGAAGGATTTTGCTCCTTCCATTCCCCCCACCCCCTCTCCTAGATGATCCTCATCTGCATATGTGAGTGTTCTGAATAACCCACATTTTGCAAACCTCTCCATTGACCAAACATCTCCCTCCAGGTATTGTGCCATTTCCCTGCACAGCAGGACATTTCAAATAAATAATTGTCTAGTCACTGTAATCACTTCTCTGCCTCTGATTCTGCCCTTGACCTTTTCTACCTGGGCTTCCATTCTCATCGTCCCACCAAAACTGCTCTTGTCAAGATTGCCTGTGACCCCCATCTTGCCAAATACAATGGTAGCTTCCTATTGGCTCTCAATCCTGGTGGCTCCTCCCTCTTCCTTATAGCAGCTCCTCTCTTAGCTTCTGGGACACCCATTCTCCTTGATTCTTTCCCACTCCATGGGCCGCTCTTGAATGTCCTTTGCAGGTTCTCCATCCTCTATTTGTGGGCAGACTGACAGCTCCCCAAACTAAGTCTTCAGCCTTGATCTCCACTGAGCCCCAACTCACCCGTCCTACTGCACAGTTGATAGCATTCTGTTGATGTCAATCAGGTCTCTTGGATGACAGGCACATGGCCAAAACTAATTTCCTCACAAAAATCTGTGCCCCACCTCAGGAAGTGTTGCCCCCATCACCCCGTGCTCAAGCCAGACACTCAGGGTCACCTCTGACTCCTCCCACATTCTTCTCTTCTACAACCAAGCCAACCATGAGTTTTATGGATTCTACTTAGAAATTACAGCCGACTCTGTCCAGTGTTCTGCATTTCTACAGTACAGCATGCAATAGGTGCGGTGGAGTGTCCAAGCCCTCACTCCTCCAGCTGTTGAGTACTTCTCCAGGAACTCCCCTCAGCTAAAGAGAACCCCGTGGCCTGAGGCTGTGCCCGCTCCCCAGGCCCACATCCCATATCCAGTGGCTGGTTGACTCTAGGGTAGGAGAACCTGGCCCTCCTGCCTCAATTCGGGACAGCTCTGGCAGCTCTTGTTTTAGAGCTTCCCTTGGGAGGGGCTGAGGGCTCTGTTGTAACTTAATTGCAGTTTGACTTCTCCGCTGCCCAACCTTGCTTTCCTCACTCCCCCACAAGTGTTGTTCCTGAGTTCACTCCCCAGTAAATTACCTGCAGGCAAATCACAGAATTCCAAAGTCTGTTTCCTGGGAAAACTGACCTCCATCACTCTAGTCAAAACCACCCTGAGTCCCCACCCCACCCCCACCACTACAATAGCCATCCAACTAGTCACCCTGCTTTGGCCCTTGCCTCTCTGTAATCTCTTCTTCATGTAGCAACCAGAATGATGTTTATAGAATAAAACTCACATCAATGACTCACCTGCTTTAAACCTCTGCTGATTCACTGCTGCACTTGGAATAAAACCCAAGCACCCCACCACGATCTATAGGGCCCCGTGTGGTCTGGCCCTGCTGAAATATCTGGCCTCAACTCCCACCACTCACTGTTCACACAACTCTGCTTCAGCCACAGTGGCTGAAGGAATTCTCTTATAATTGGAGGAGAGACACCTCAGCCTTTGATGCTGGGAGGAAAGAGGGAGGGGTTCAGATTAGCTGGTGAGACTGGGGTAACATCCTAGGTATCTACCTGAGAGAAATAAAAATTTATTTCCATGCAAAGACATGTGTGTAAATGTTTGTAGCAGCATTATTCACAACAGCCAAAAAGTGGGAGCAATTCAAACGCCCATCAACTTGTGAATCAATAAACAAAATGTGTTATGTGCACACGACGGAATGCTATCCCAAATAAAAGGCACCAACTACAGTTTCACGCTACCACACGGGCAAACCTCAAAAACATGATGCCGGGTTAAAAAAGTCAGACACCAAAGGTCACATATTGTGTGATTCCATTCATATGAAATATCCAGAAAGGACAAATCTGTGTAGACACGAAGTCGATCCATAGTTGCCCAGGGCTGGGGTTGGGGATGGAGAGACTTTAAATGGGCACAGGGTTTCTTTTTGAGGGGGCGTAAATGTTCTGTGGGAGCTTCCAAAGTGGTGATGGTTGCACAACTCAGTCGCTGCACTAAAAATCATTGAACTGTACCCTTCAGATGGCTGGATTTTACGCTATATAAATTAAATCTCATAAAGCTGTTTAAAAAAAAAAAGATTGGAGTGATACATTGACAAAGTACTTCTCATCCTCTAAATTGGCATTTTTCTCTCCAGCAGTGGTCAGGTCATGTGTTGAGAGTCAGGAGTACGGCGCGGGGGTGAGAGGTCTTGTCAAGAAGGGATAAGAATCGAAAAAGCCTGTGGGTGGGGGACTGCAGATGCAGCTGCTGTGTGCAAGGTCGTTGCTGCAGAGCCGAGGGTCCCGCACAGGAGGAGACTAATGTACTGGTCGTGTCCTCAGTCTACAGCATAATATTTTCCAATCTTGCTCCCCTCAAACGCCCAAGTCCCTAAGAAAAAGAAAAGGACCATTGGATCAAACCAGGCTTGGCACTTACCCGGATGGAAAAAACAAAAGACAAGGAGGTCGAGTGCATTGGGAAGATTGGAATCCATCTGATGATGGTGGCAGCGCTGGTGTGCAGGACGGGGAGCAGTGGTCCTGAGCAGGAGCAAGTGGACAGAGACACGGTCAGAGCTCAGAGAGCAGAGGTTTCAAGAAGGTCAAGGGCGAGGCACACTGGGAGTGAGGGTCTGCAGGGACAGTCAGAGGTGGCTATTGCATATACTTTACTCTTTGTGTCCTCAATATTCAATATTCTTCCAGAAGCATGGGATGATCATCCCATCCTAATGTGCTGTGGCCTGAGCAGAACTGATCGCCTCCCTTGGGGTAGGTATGAGGCTTCCGATAAAGCAGCCCAAGTTCAGGCTCTTCCAAGGACCCTAGGTGTGGTCCTTGGAAAAGTTGCTGAACTGCTCTCTGTATTCGGTCCCTCGCCCGCAAGCTAAGGGTCATAATAGTACCTCGTAGGGCCATTGCTGAGAATCAAACGGGACATTGCCGTAAAGCACCTCTCTAAGGAGGTATTGGGCCTGAAGGATGCACTCAAAAACGTGTGCTGTTGTTGGTACCCATGGCCGAGAGCTGACATGCTGAGGTCACTCTCAACTCATAGACCTAGAGCTATGCAGTGGGCACTGCTGTAAGTCAGAAGTTGGGTTTGGGACCCAAGGGCAAAACTGCACGTTTATACTTAGGACGCTTCACCTTGTAAATCTCAGCCTCTTGGTCCAGCCCGAGGACATCTGTTTGATCCCCCTCCTCGGCAGTGCCTCCACAGTCTCCTGCAACTGTGTACTGTGTACCTGTCTGCAAGCAGGTGCCTGTGGCAATCTCTCCATCACCGGTGGAAACACAAGGTCCTGGGTCACCCAAGCTCCTGTGCCTGGGGCCCTGGGATCATGCATCCAAGGAAGGAAAACACACACACACACACACACACACACACACACACACACACACACAGCAAGCCCTTGGCTTGGGGCCTTTAAACACTCTCCTGGGGACTGGGCAGGGGGAGGAAGGGACCAATCTCTTTCATCAAGGCCTCCCCTCTGGGGCTGAGAATCTCCTCTCCTCAGCCAGCAGGGCCCCTCAGAGGTGAGGGCGATTTGGCCCCAGCCTCCCTCCTGGGGTGCCTTCCATTCACGCTCCAAGTTCCACAGGAAGGAGGATCGATGCTTTCTGTGTCTCCAGGAGACAGAGCGCGCATTCCTGCAGGACTATTGACAGCTTTGCCTCCCTCTCGCCTATCTTCCATACTTCATTTGTGAAAAGAACTGTAATTACCCTCGAGGAGTCATTGGAGGAAAGTGTACAAATTGAAAAGGACTGGAAATGGGCACCTCTGGCTGCAGAGAAAGCACTTTCAATATTGAACCGTTCTCTCCCCGGGGCCTGTGGCTCCCCACTCGGCCGGCCCTGCGCGCTGCTGCTGCGGACGGTGGCAGACTCTGGGCCCGCCCCGACGACGGGCGTTTGACATGGAGGGCAGCGAGATTAATGAAAGACCGGAGTTTCCCTTTTCTTCCTTCAACAGCTAACTACTTTCTTTTCAGCTCCTCCTGCTAAATAGCTTGGACAATTAATAAAGCTTTGGTTGTACTTCGCTGGCTTTCCCCCCTCTCTTGCCTTCTTTTCTTCCCACACAGTTGGCTGTTTACGCCGCCCTAACCTGACCATCCAGTGGCCTCCTTAACTGGTCCAGAGTCTGGGTCTTGCCAAGTGTGGAGGGTTCTGGGATTTGTGAAAGAAAAGGTCCCTGTTATGGGGCAGTTATCTGAGGACAAGATGCTGGAAGTTTTGTCCCAGGCCCTGAAAGGTGACCCTGGCCCAGGGCCAACCTCTGAGCTCTCCACCCAGCTGCCTGGTCTGGCGGTGCCTCTTGGCCTTGAGGTCTTTCTGTCTTGGGAACCACATTGTTTCCTAGGGATGCCGTACCCTATTACTACCAACCTCGTGGCTTCCGACGACAGAAATGTATTCTCCCACGGTCCTGGAGGCCACAAGTCCAAAATTGAGGTGTCTGTAGCGTTGGTTCCAGGCCCTTCTCCTAAGCTCTGGTTGCTACCAGCAATCCTTGGTGGTCCTTGGCCTGTAGCTGCATCCCTTCGATTTCTGCCTCATTTTTACATGCCCTTTCCCACCCACCTGCATCTCTGTGTCTTCTTTTCCATCTCGTGTACAGACAGCGTTGCTGGATTTAGGGCCTGCCTTGATCTAGGATGATGATCTCATCTTGAGATCATGGCAGATGGAAGACCCTTATTCCAATCAAGTCACATTTGGAGGTTATTTGAGGATAAGATACTGAAAGCTCAGACATGAATTTTGGGGGGCACATTTCAAACCACTGCAGAACCCAACATAACTCCTGTGTCCCTGTGACTCAGAGCTTGAGCTCCTTCAAGTCCCCATTCTCTGCACAGGCCCAGAGGCTGCAGACCATCCTGAGCTCTCAGGGGTGTGTGGGGTGAGTGCAGACCATGGCAGCAGAGGACTGCTGTCGCTCCCTCTCCCCGCCACCAACTCCCTGGCTGCCCACCCCACAGAGAGTGAGCCCTCAAATACCAACAGGCTTTGAGGCAGCTTGCCCAGGACCCCTCCCCCCAACCCATTTTCCCTTCGTCTTGCTTCCCCAGCTCTGAACTTACAATCCTAGGACACTGAATTCAACCTTGCCTTTGCCCCCTCCCCTTGTTTCTGTCTTGGGACCTCTGCTCCTGCACAGACTCTGCTGGGCTCCCTCCCTTAGCCCTGGCCCCTTCTGCTGTCCTGGGTGGCAGTCCCAGCTTTCATAACACACCTTTGTAGTGCTTGTTCTGTGCCGGGCACCGTGCTAAGCACTTTATATACATTCGTTCCTTTAATCCTCTTAATAGTCCTGAGAGGGGGGTGCCATTAGCGCCACCCCCCCCCCCCTTTCAGAGATGAGTGGATGGAGACACAGACATATCCGGGAATTTGACTAAGACAAAAATGAGGTTTCTTAACCTCATCACTATTGACATTTGGAGTTGATACTTCTCTGTTGTGGGGACTGTCCTGTGCATGGCAGGATGTTTAGCAGCATCCCTGGTCTCTGCCCCCTAGATCCCAACAGCACCCCACCCCCTCACTTATGGCCACCAAAAATGTATCCAGATATGGCCAGTCTCCTGAGGAGCACTGTCACCCCCAGCTGAGAACTGCCAGCCGAAGGTCACAAGGTGGTGAGTGGCCAAGCCAACATTAGAGCCCAGAAAGGCTGCACCTGGCCCTCTCTCTACTTTCCTCTATCTGATGCTTACTCTGGGCTTCCACCAGTGCAAGTTCAAAGTTAGTCTACACCCCATGAAATCTAACGCCCACCCTAGCCTTTCTCTTCGTGCCAAGCCAGGTTGACGGGGGTGCTGGGGATGGGGTGCACGTGGCCCAGAACAGCACCGGTTCTCTCGGAGCCTGCACGGCCCCTGGCTGTGGCCACACCTCCTTGCTGCTTGGCCAGGCTCAGCACTTGGGCCTCAACACGGCAGCTCCACATGCTCTGTGACCCTGGTTGACAAGCGTAGTCCAGGACTCTCCCCATTCTCCCATTCTCAGGATGGGGGGAGGGGACTCACCCCCATCATAGCTTCCTGGGGAAAGCACGAGGATTCCGCCTCTTTCCTTAAGAGCAGGGGAGATTCCCCCGTACTCACAGGGAGGACATGACCTTTCAAGTTCTCTTCACTCTAGCTTTTGTCGATTCTAGAAATGGTGAGGGTTTTGGAGTCTGCAGAGAAGAACTTGTCCTTAAAATGTCAAGTTAATTGCCCTTGGTGGTCATGGCTGCTGCCCTTGGCTTAAGTTCATCTCCTTTTCTACAAAGAAAAAAGGAAGTATTAAACTATTAGAGTCAGAGATGGTTGTTTGTTCTGTGTTTCTCTCTCTCTCTCTCTCTCTCTCTCTCTTACTCACTCACACACACACAGCAATTGTGTAAAGCTTTGCCTTTCTCTAACAAGAGCCCCTTTCTGCCTGATTCCGTAATGAACGAGGAGGGACCCGATCGTTGTCAGTCTCGGGGGAAATGTATCCGCACTTTCCAAACATACAGTGGCTCCGAGGCACTAGCTGCTTTTCATCGTCTGCTATAATCGCTGGTTTTTTATTGGCACATAAAAGGGCTTCCCGGAAAACATATTAAAGCACCCGATTCTGAGTGAAAAGCACTTGATGTAAAGTCTCCATGAACAGCAACCGCAGTCAACGTGGGGCTGATGGCATCTCCCTCAGGTGGAGGGGATAGAACACCCTGGAGGGTGGTCTGGTACCATCCTTCCAAGAAGCCGGGGCTGAGGACACCATCCTGGGGGAGGACACAGCTTGGCCAGGCCCTTCAGGAATCAGGGCATTTGCTCCTTCTCCTGCAGTCAAGGCCTCGACAGATGTGTTCAGACACGTACCAAGGAGCACCCGAAGCCCCAGGCAAACATGGCACCCGACTCCCAGATGCCTGTTTTATTAGAAGGTTCAGAAAAAAATAATGTTATTATCTTCATGTACAAACAAATATGGCACTATCAGGGCATAGAATATAAAATATGTGTGCATGTTTAAGATTAAAACTCAGGATTACAGAGAAAGAGCCTGATTCTGAGCAATGCTTTGTCTAGTGGGGGTCCTTTAGTGGAAAAGTGGGAGCAGCGTGCGGTTTGGATCCAAGCCCCAGCTCCCCGGCGGTCAGAGTGCTTCACGATCTGGTTCCGTGGCTGGGGTGAAAAAGTCCACCCTTCTAGAACATAACTTCCCGAAGGCAGGCCCTGATTTCCCAGGTGTGAGAACTCAGGCTCCGAGGGGATGCTCCTAGCAGCACATAGCCAGCAGTGGCGATGTCAGAATTCAAGCCTGGAACCCCTAACGCAGCCCTAGCTGCCTCTGGAGGCTGCTGAGCCTGAGGCCTCCCACCATAGGTCCTCGGACAATGTCACGGGGGCACAGGAGTCAGATGCTGCTTCCATTCACTGCCTTTATGAACACGGGCAACTACAGTGTCCGCTCACATCTAGCAAGTGTTTGCCATGTGCCAGGCACTCTTCCAAGAGCTTTGCGTGTATTCATTTATTTGCTCTTGGCGATAAACCGATGAGGGAGTTGCTATGATTATGCCCATCTTCCAGGTGGAGAAACTGAGGCACAGAGCGGTTAAACAACTTGCCCAAGGTCACACAGCCAGGAAGTGAAAGAATTCAGGATCTGAACTCGGGTAATCCGGCTGCAGAACAGGCACAAAACTGCCTCTTAAACGTCATTGTACCTGCTTTCCTTCAGACCAGGGTGTTCAAAGGCGAGTCCCCAGGCCAACAGCACCAGCACTACCCGGGAACTGGTTTGGATGCACATTCTCAGGTCGCACCCTACACCTCCTGGGCCGGAAACACGGTGACTGAGAAAGCTCCCCAGGTGGTTCTGCATCGTGCTAAAGTTAGAGAGCCACTGCTTCAGAGGGTTAAAAGAAAAGAATATGTATAAAATTTTTAGCACAGCATTCAACAAATGTTAGCTATTATCATGGCCAGCTTTATTTGATAAAAGTGAATAAAACTGCTGTGGGGAATTCAGAGAAACACCTGCCTCCTTGGTCAAGTGCCATAGAAAGCAATGTAAACTGGCCAAAAAAGAAAAAAAAAAGGAAAAAAAGAAAGGAAGAAAAGAATTTAAGCAAAGACTTGGGGTGGGGGTGGAGGGTAGAGCTATTGACAAAACCATCATGACATACCTGGCACCTGGCACCCGATCCCGTCCAAATGGAGGCAGCCCACACGAAGGGACAGAGACCATTTGGTCACGTGAAGGGTGCCTTTGCCTCTTCCATGATGGTTCGGTTAATGTGCTGGCCAGCTGCTTCCCTGGCTAGCTTCAGCTCTAGACCCAGCCCATCCCCTCCAGGGTACCCCCATCACTGCCCACATGGCCTCCTGGCTCAAGAACAGGGTGATGCAGTCCCCTGCCTCATGCGCCTGCTCAGATATCAGGGAGACCGTTCCCTGAGGCATGACCTGCCCCACGGTCACTGCGTGTCACCCTCAATGGTGCTGTGCCTTCTCTTGCCTGGGCAGCGTGTGTAATTTGCCTGGCATTACCCAGCAGTCTCTGCAGAATTGCTTCCGTCAGGAGTGGCACAAGCTTATCTTTTTAGCCTGAATTATGTCACCATGTGCTCAGTGTAAATGTGACTGCCTTCCTGAAATCCTGGGCCTGCATGGATTTGTGAATAATTTTGCCTCCGTAATTATTTTACAATTTTGAATCATCACAGGCAATTTAATGCATAGTTTGCAGCAAGAAGCTGCCTAAATTAGGACTTCAAACTAAGGCTCTCCAATCAGGAGAAGGGCTCCTAGTCATGCCCAAGAGAGGCTGGTGAGCCCCCGAGTAGGAGCTGGCCTGCCTGCCTCCACTCCTCCAGGCCATGCCCCAGCTTGGAGCTTCCTTCTGTACAGGGGCCTCTGCAGTACTCTCTAGGCTGGTTTTTTCTCATTATCTTAGTGTCTTTAGTTGATTTGCACTTTTCTACATGGGAGTGCAGGGTGATGTTGTCTTCACCTCCTCTATTCCTGTTTCTAACGCCACCCTCCTTTCCCTCATCTCCATACGCTTCAGGACAGATGTCTGAGCTAGCAGGGCCCACCCACAGAGACTGCCAATTGCAGCCGTATTTCAATGTCCCTAGAGGTCCCAGAGGTGTCTCGGGGACTGCCTTCGGGGGCAGCAAATGGGTTGAGGAGAGGCTCTGGGCTCTGCCCTGTCAATCAGGGCAGCTCCCTTTTTATTTATTTTACACATTGGGGTTCTATGTGAATAAAAGGGTTCAGCTGAAAAAAGAATTCTAAAAACCCATGGCCTAATCTAACCCCTTTGTTCTGCAGAATGGGAATTGGAGGCTCAGGGAGAAAAAGGAAATTCGCTGCAAAAGCACATGGATTAAGAGGTCAGGCTCTGATCTAGGCCCCCTAGACCAGCAGCTTTCATTCACTAGCTTGTAGAACCTTAAATTAAGTCAGCTTAACCCCTCCAAGACTCAGTTTTCTCACCTATTAAATGGGAATAATAATTGTTATATTCTGTTGATTAAACAGGGTCATGTGTAAGTGCCCAGCCCAGCATCTGTCATGTCATAAGCACTCAGTAAGTCAGTGAGTGTTCGCTGATATTATTAACTTTGTCTGCTAAATCCCAACCACAAGAAGACACGTCAGAAGCTATTTCGTGGCAGAGTGTGTCTGTAAGGATAGAAGACACTGGCATGGACTGAATTTCTAATACGGACTCGCCTCTTATTATTTCATCTCCATAGTCAGCACGTGGGGCTTCTTGTCTGCATTGTGCAGGCTGACTTGAGCATTCTCCCCGCTTCGTCCAGCATGGCCGGGCAGGGGCTTCCGTACCACTTTAACTAAAAGGATTCCGCTGGCACACAGGCTGGGCGAGTCGCAGTTTCTTTACACCCTGCTCGCTGTTTCCCCCCAAGTATGTTTTATTAGCAGACTTTAGTCTCCATGCTGCCTTTTGACCATGTTTACTTTTATAGCATTCTATTCCTGCCCTGTGTGGTTCTATTAGCTGCCTTATCCCCCTGTCCCCAGTTTAGTTTTTACATTCTCCTCATGTTTGTAAGTGATGAAGGAGACTCATGAGGGGCCTGACATTGGGGAGGGGACACCCAGCAGAGTGGATGGGCCATTCTTTGCTAGGTTTAAGGTGGTTGACAAATGGAAGTTGTTCTTTGTCTGTACAGATCAGGAAGGGGCTAACCGTGCCCATATTCATTCAGTTATTTAACTAAGATCCATCAAGCAGCTGTAAGTGCTGAGAGTGCAGCAATGGCCAGGAAGACCTGGTCTCTGCCCGGTGGAACTAGGATCTAGTGGGCAGCGGGGAGGGCAGATCGACTAGATGTGGGAGGATTGATGTTGCCTGTCTGTCATGGCTCTTAGGAACACCTTACTGGGGTGCACCCTAGTACCCAGCTCAGAGCATAGTCCAGATGGGGGCTCAATGAAGATGCTGAATGAGCACTTGTGAGAAAATAACAGTGGCATTAGCTCATCACTCATACACCCAGATCTTTCCCTGGGTTCACAGCCAGTGTCTGCTCTGACCTGTAGTCTTCCCGAGGACAGTCTCCACTGCCAAGGGTGCAGGACAGCCCTTTGGGGGGTTCCCTTGCTTGCCTTCAGGACAGTGTCTCATTCCCAGGCCATTCTGAGCACCCCACCTTTCCTTCCCTGGAGTCCATCCAGGACCTGAGAGATCCCCACCAGAGCAGGGATGAGCAAAAGAAATAAAACTCTCACCATTTTTAATACATGCAATCACACATGTACATACATGTACAAGTAGCTACTATACACACCTATGCACAGACTTGTGCACACAGATAGGCGTGGGTATCCAGCGAGGCATGCTCCCCTACTTAGAGGTGCACAGCATGTACACACGCACACACAGAGCCTAGATTCATCAGCCAATTCTTGTTAAAAACCTATTATGTACTGGACACTTGTGGAGAAAGAATAGACAAGTTAACACACAAATAAATATATAATAAATGGAAATAAGTGCAAAAAAGGAAAAAGATAAGTCACTGTGAGAAAACACAGCAGGGAGAATGTTGGTTAAGTTGGATGAGGAGGTCAGGAGCAGGGGAACGTGCATCAGGCATGGCAGCACACCTGCAGAGGCCTTGAGGCAGGGAAAAGCTCCGTGCCTTCAAGGAACCCAAAGAATCCAAGGGATCCTCGTTCATGTGGACACAGACCGCACACACATACAGAGTGATGTACACACAGAGAGATGCACACACAGAGGAGAGTGCACACCAGGCATGCATACTAATGCACGCACAGATAGGGCCACAGAACACTCACACATACTCTGAGGCACACATACCCGAGTAAATACACACACACACACACACACACACACACGCACACACACATGCATGCACAGACGTAAGCATGCAGAGTAACACTCAGTAGTACACAGAGCTGTGTGAAGCAGGATGGCTGCAGGAGACATACAGGCTCTCCTCACTTAATGACTGAATTCTGTTCCTACGACTAGGTCTTTAAGCGAATTGGTTGATGAGTGAGGAGCTTAAGGGTGGATGTCTTGTGGTGTGTCCTGGCACCATGGGGTACATAGTTTTCAATAGACATTATGCAGCACCAAGATGTAGGCTTGCTTGCTTGTGAACACTTTGTGTAGCGAATACTAACTGCAGGGACAAGACACACCGAGAAAGGGGATGCCCCACTCTGGGAAACCAGTCGTAAATCCAATCTGTCTTTAAACAGGTTAAGTTGTTAAGTGTGGTGTGGCTGTACACACAAGTGAACAGGAGAGTGCACCGACATGCAGAGTGGTGTGCACACACAAATACTTGCACACCTACCTATTTGCTCACAGACACGAGATGATTGTGCACCGTAGCTGCACAGGTCTGTACGCACTTATTCTCCATACGTGGCACGCACACACACATGTATTAATACACACGATAGTGCAAGGAAGCAGGACGTGCTTCAGAGCGTCAGAAAAGAACGTGATTTGTGAGCCCGATCATTAAAGTCAATGGCCATTAAGTAGCTAATTCCTCATTCAATTCTCAAAATATCTGGGGGCATAATCCATGGCCTCCCCCATTTCTGCACTGTTTTGAAGGGATTCTGGAGCCTAAGAACAAGCCAACGGGGATTGAGGTCTTAGAGTCCTTGACGTTGTTAAGCCTTTTCCTGCAGCGGTGTCCTCTCCCCTGGGCTGTGTGCAGAGGGAGTTCTGCTCCATAATCCATTTTTCTCTGCCTTTCTTTGGGGATTAGACAAGTGCCCTGCTGGCCACAGAGGCCAGCCAAAGCTCCCTGGGGCCTGGGGGCTTTCTTTCTTCCAGTTGGAGGTGGCCTGGACATTCCTTTCCACTGCTGAGTGAACGGGGAGGGTCTGGGGCACATGTGGCCCTCGCCAAGGGTCCAAAAGATTTGGTTGAAGTAAATTAATTAGTGAAATAAAAGAAACCTCGACAAAATAAAGTGAGGCCTGTTTGGGAACTAGACATGCTAATCAGCTGCTCTGACAGGAGTCACTGACTGGGCTGAACCTCAGTGTTGCCCTCTGCAAAATGAGTTTTGTCATCTGATATCTTGGCTCCCACCTCCACGGGAAGTTTGGAAGACAAAAGAGATAATGGACCTCTGGTTTCTTCGCTGGGCCTTCGAGGCACCTCTAGGACTCCACTGCTCTTACTGACCTCTCTGGCCTCATTGCTGGCCTCTGTCTCCACCCCAACCGCCTCTGCACTACAGCCCAGTCACACTGACCAGCTTGATGTTCTGGCCATGTCACCTGCTCTTCCTTGCTGCCACGCCTTTGCGTGGGCTCTTTTCTCTGCTTGCAAGGCCCTGCTTGACTTTTTCCCTCAAAAAGGGTAAGTCTTCTGACTTACAAGAGCCATTGGAGGTGCATTCTCCCCCAAGTGGCACACACAGCAATTCTCCTCCTCCCTGACCCTACAGCCCGTTGCACAGGCCCCTCTGTTGTCATTGTCACCACATTCTCCTGCCCCATTTAGAACCCCGTTAGGAACTGGGGCCATGTTTTGGCCATCTCCGCATCTCTAGGTGTTTCATAAGAGCTTATCAGCTGCTGAATGGATGATGAAGCACAAAACAAACTTAAGGTCCCGTAGATTTTAAAAAGATCCGACAACTTATTTTCAAAGCCGGACGCAGATTTCCCATTGTTTGGGGAAGTGCCCGCTGCAGTCCTACCCATCTCAACACATGGTCAAGATAAGCCAGGAAGAGGGAAAGAGGAAAGTAAGGGGTGCATTGCTCCACAAAGCCAAGTGGAAGAATTGGGAGTTTCAGGAGCAGCGCGGAGGGAGGAAAGGCTGCGGGAGACAGGACCCAGCAGTACAGTGGGACGCTGGGCTCCCGGGAGGAACGGCCAGAGCATGATTTCAATTGTGCGCTGTGCTGGCCAACATGGAATTCCTCTCCATTCCCACCTCCCAAACTCCGGCGAAATCGGAACACACAAATGCCTTGTGTTGGTGATGCCTAGAGGAAACCAAAGAAAAGGGATTGTGTTCTCAGTTCCAGAAACACGATGCCAGGCAGCACGTGAGTTCAGCAGGAAGTCGGAGGGAGAGGCGGCCATGGAAACCCGCCTCCGCCAACGGGCAGGAATCTAAGCGCATCCGAAGTCCAGCCACCCGCCTGGGGGCCTTGGGGACACTGGGCAGTGAGAGGTCGATTTGGGCTATAATAGAAACCGCTGGTCTGAAGGAAGGTCTGAGGATTCTTGAGGGCGGTGGGACCTGGAATTGTTCTCAGAGAGGAGGTAGAGCCCTTCAGGGCCCCAAGATCTGGAGGGAAGATTGGCCAAGCTGTGTCTGCAGTTGATAGGGCTTGTCAGGGCACAAGGGGAAACTACGTCAGGGACCTGCAGATCCAGGGGAGGGGCCGCCTGCCAGGGACCCCTCTATACCTGTCCCCCGACCAGAGAGAGCTGCGACGGTTTCGAGGCAGCTCCGCTCCAGGCCCCGGGGCCGCTGCCTCCCGCCCGGAGGCCCCCACAGGAGGCTCCAAACATGCCTATCACGCCTGCCCCTGGGGAAGCCGAGAGGAGCTCACTGCACTCAGCCACTCGGCACGTCTATTAAATTAGATTGAGCAATTACTCACGGTTTAGAGGCAGAATGATGGAGCGGGAGGAAGGCGTGTCCGGGACTGGGAATGCAAATGCGTCACTCACGTCACACGGGCTGATCCTTACTCACACAGCCGGGCTCCCGACCGCAGAGCTCCCAGCCACTGGGCCGTCCTGCCTCCCTGATGGGGGCTGCTCCGGCCAAGCCAGCACACCGTGCTCAGAAGGAGAAGGGGGAACGCCGCTCGGTGGAGGGAGACCGCTGGAGGGTCTGCGCTGGTTGGGCGGAGACGAAGGCGCAAGGAGTGGGCCTAACATATGGAGCCGTTTGGGAGAAGCTCTCGAGGGACCGTATTCCCAGGAAAGAGGAGGAAAACAGCTCAGTCATTTGTTCAGTAAATATTTACTGGGGACCTGCTCGGGGCCAGTTCTTCACGTTGGTGGGAGAATTCAGGACAGCAATTAGGCCGGAACTTCAATGTCTGCACAAAGAGCAAAACAGGTCCTGAACCTGAGCGGGGAGCTTGGAGTCCCAAGTTCAAGTGCTCTCTTATTTCCTCTTGATCCAGAGACATTGGAGGAAGAATCCTTGACTTGGCAGGGAGGTGGGGACAGGGCGAGGAGCCAAAGGTGGAAGTAGGAAATGAACTTGGAGATGTCTGTACAGCCTGACTAATGAGCCTTGTCGGTGCCAATCCAGCAGAAGTGCCTGTGCCCGTGGCTGGTGCCAGCTACCCCTGTAGACAGTGATGAAGGCCTTAGAGCTCTGAGCAGTTGGGCAAGATCATGTGTGTGCTGGAGGGGAGGACCAGGGGATGGGGGGTGGTGGCCGGGGCAGCAGGAAGACAGAGGCGACCAAAGGCTCACCTTGGGGAATGGCAGCAAAATGACAGCAAGGCTTGCATGGATTTGGGGAAACTGGAGTAGTGTCCAAGGAAGGGGTGAGGGGCCCTGGCGCCTGCTTCCAGCTGTGCAGAGGGTTTGAGGTGGGCCCGGCCAGCAGCCGGAGGGAAGGGAACGGGTTTGACTCCTGGGCAGGGGGAGCTGCCTCCAGAGGGGTTGGCTGAGATGCAGGCCGGGCCTGTTAGACACGCAGAGCATGCCCCTGGCCGGGCTCCTGCTCTCTCTCCCACCTCGGCCAGGCCTGGGTCAAGGACTCGGTGAGGAAGTGAGCAGATGGAACCTAGGAGGGCCGGGCAGTTGGGGCAGTGGGGGGGAGAAATTGGGCAAAAACCAAACACTGATGCTGTTTAGATGGCCTGTGGATGACGCAGGCATACTCTCTCTCACTAGAATAAGCTTTGATCCATTTTCATGAAAATATTTGCAGTAGACACTCGGCTAACCAGAACTCAAGCAACTGGCACTCTCAATCAACCAGCAAAATAATTTTGCCAGTTGCTTGAGTCCCGGTTCACCGAGAGTCTACATACATTTATCCAGCATCTACCAATCCCCATCAGTGCTGTTTAACTGAGAGTCTAGTGTATTTAGATTAAGGAGGGTGTGACAGTGACCGGGGAGAGGGACTACAGGTGGCTCCAGGAGAGGAGCGGAGGAGAGAAATAAAGGCCTTATAGGGCCAGAAGTGTGTGTGCGTGCGTGCATGCGTGTGTGCACGCGTGTTTACATGTGTGTTTGTGTGCGTGTGTGTGTGCATTCGTGCGTGCGTGTGCATGCACACGTGTGTCCGCGTGTGTGTATGTGTGTGTGTGCGTGCATGTGTGCATGTGCGTGCATGCATGTGTGCATGTGTGCATGTGTGCGTGCATGTGTGTGACTGTGTGTGTGCGTGCATGCATGTGTGTGTGCGCGTGCATGCATGTGTGTGTATGTGCATACGTGTGTGTGTGTGCGTGCATGTGTGCATGTGTGCATGTGTGTGTGTTGGGGATGACTTTTTAAGGCAGGCTGCACTGAGGTTGTGGGTCCCTGGGCCCAGTTAGGGTCAAGAATGGAGGGCTGAGTTTGGCAGTTAGAAAAACAAATTCAGACACTCCACCCCAAGGCCTGAGGCGGGAGGAAGTGTGAAGAATTTGGAAAGACCACAATGTGTTCCCATTTATGCCCACTTAGTCGTAAAAATCAACAAGACTACAACCACCGTGGAAGAGAGACTGACGCAATCTCAAACATGGTAGAAGGAGTACAAATGGACACAACTGCCCTGGAAGACAGTTTGACATTGTCTTGTGAAACCCAACAGTTCAAATACCGCTGGCCTGGCACTCCTGCTCCCAGGTGTGAGCTCCTGGGCTCCGGAACACGCACGCACGCACGCACGCACATGCACGCGCACACACACGCGCACACACACACACACGCACACACACATGCACACACGCACACACACACACGCACACACACGCACACACACATGCACGCACACACGCACGCACACATGCACGCACACACGCACACACACATGCACACACGCACGCGCGCACACGCACACATGCACACACACGTGCACACATGCACGCACACACACACACACGTACACACACACACACACACACAGAGGCTCAGAGCAGCAGCATTCATAAAGGTAAACGAAGACCCGGAAGTCTGGAAACAACCCAAACGCCCGATGCCTGAAGAATGGCTGAATAAACTGTGGCAAAGCTCACACTACAGAATGATGTCGGGCAATGAAAA
This sequence comes from Lyroderma lyra, assembly GCA_004026885.1. Classification (NCBI taxonomy): domain Eukaryota; kingdom Metazoa; phylum Chordata; class Mammalia; order Chiroptera; family Megadermatidae; genus Lyroderma; species Lyroderma lyra. Next base: position 108,709 of record PVJL010003541.1, on the reverse strand, counting down.
ATGAACGAGCTGTGGGTATACGCAACAACTCGGGTAACTCCGGGTAACAGAACGCGGAATGAAAAGCAAGTCTCCGAAGACGGCATACCACTTGATGCCCTGTTTACAACCATCGCAAAGAAGGCCAACTAAATGGTCATGCTTTAAGCATTGCATCATGTGTTAAAACTGAGGAGAAAAGGGAGGGAGGGTGGGAGGGGGAAGGGGAGGAAGGGGGAGAGACAGAGACAGAGACAGAGAGAGGGCAGAGATGGAGGGGAGAGGGGGAGGGAGGGAGGAAAAGGAAGGGAAAGAAAATGAGAACCATACTCCCTGTAGTAACTATCTGGAGTAGAAGCGGGGAAAGCACTTAGGTAGACGTAAGTTCTAATTTGTGCATTGATACTGGATTCTTGGTCGTTTGTTACATTACTAAACCCGCCCCCCCCAAAATAAATTTAAACATCAGTCACAGAGGGTCACAATGAAACAGAGAGTGTCATGAACAAAAGTTTCTGACTAATATGCTTCTGTGCCCTAGGGGACACAAAAAGTGTGGAAGTCCCTTTAAGACCTTCCTCCCACCCTCCCGGTGTCCTCAGATGCCCCAGTCCCACCCTGCCCCTTTCCTACTGTCACCAACCTCCTACTATCCCCCTGGGCATCTCCCTAAGCTCGGCCTGGAGGGGATGCTGAGGAAGCAGGGCTGTGGGAAGAAGGGGCCCCTGGGGCAAGGGGCCAGTGCTGTCGGACTCATCACTGTGTCCCCAGGCCCCAGGGAGAGCTCCTGGACGTTCAGCAGAGAGAGGGTGGAGGACGGCAGTTTCTGTGTCTGCTTCCAGGCCTTGCCCTCATGCTCTTAGCAACTTCTTTCTGCCCAGAGTGGGGCAAGGGGAGACCTTACGGCAAAGCTCTACAGCCTCGGAAACCATAATGGCCCCACCCCACGTGCTGCCCCGGCCCCATCAATAGCTCTTCTGGACATTCATTCACGCAAATATATTTACTGAGGACCTACAGTGTGCCCGGTACCATCGGAGACACTGAGAACACAGCAAACACCCTTGCCCTTGTGGGGCTTGCCTCGTGGTGACAGGAGAGTGGGCAGGGTGACAGGCAATAGGAAGACAACAGGAAAAGGGCCCAGTGTGGTATATAGGTGGTGACACATGCACGCTATGGGGGAGGGAGGGTGTCCCAGGTTAGGTTTTAAACAGAGTTTAGGGAAGGCCTCCCTGAGGAGGTGATATCTGAGTGATGACCTGACGGGGCGGAGAGTGTGCTGTGGGGGAGAGGGGCGGGAGGTGGGGGCAAGAGCTGCCCAGGCAGCGGTAACAGCTGGTGCAAAGGCCCTGAGGCAGGGGTGCCTGGACAGAGGGGAGCTGGGGAGCGGAGGCGGCAGTGATGTAAAGGCCAGGACAAAGGGGACAGGCAAGGAGGCTAAGGTGGTAACCCGGCCCCGGCCGGTGGTGGTGGAGACAGTGAGCAGTGCCGGGGTTTGGTATGTACTTTGAAGGTGGAGCTGACTGGTGGCTGTGACGTGGGCTGTAAGCAAGGGGTTAACAATGACACCAGGGTTTTGTCCTGACTGGAAGGAGGGCCTTGTCATATGCTGAGAGGACAAGGCTGTGGGTGGCACAGGCCTGGCGAACAGCTCCATGGGGGGTGTTAGGTGAGATGACTGTGGGATGTTCAAGCCCATGGTGGGTGGGCAGTGAAGGGGTAAGTGGGGAGTCAGGGGAGCAGTGTTCCAGAACACTGGACATCCCTTTCCTGATCACGCCCCACCGGGAGCTGGGCCTTCAGGGGAGCAGGAGTCATTGCTGGGGCATCTCCGTTTCTTAGGGCCCACAACAGAGCCGGGCCCACAGGCAATGTCAAATGAATGAATGAATGAATGAATGAATGAGTGCACAAAGAACGAGAGGGTGTCAGCTCGCTCGGCTGCCACACGGTGCCTTGTATGACCAAAAAGGGGGCGCTGAAGAGATGTGTCCCGCAACGATAGGCCCATTTTCAGAGGGGTCCTCTAGAGACAGCGGCTCGTCTACAGCAGAGGCGTGGCAGGGGTGTCTGGGATAAGTGGTGGGGGTGGTGTCAGGGGTCAGGGTGATCGTGCTCACGCCACTCTCCCCCGCAGCTGCTTGTCAGCCCGGGGAGGGCGGGAGACTTCTGCAGGGGCCTGGCTTCTGGGCAGACAGCACCCCATTCCCCAGGCATCTCCTGGGGGCTCCCTGCCTTCTCTTTCCGGAGGTCTGGTCCTCCCCAGGCTCCACAGAGCTCAGCCGGAGGACGCCAGTGTCCCCATGCAGGCTGCACCCAGTGAGTCGGAGTCCATGGGTGTTCTCTGCCTAATGAGTTTGCAATCCTGTTTCCCGAAGTCTGTGCTTTGGGCAAACAGCTCGCCCTCTCCGCCTCCTGTAGAAGCGAGGACGGTCGGTGCCAGGACCCGTCTTTGCAGATGAGGGTTTGGCAGACAAAGCCCCTGCAGCCGTGACTGCTCTCCATTGTGCTGTGGGAAGGCTCCTCCGGGTGGAGCCGGGTTTGGGGACGAGTAACTGGAGGTCACCACCACCCTGCGGATGCCATTGTCGCAGGATTTCCTTGAGCTCTTCCACCATCCTCTGTGTTCAAGCACTTGTGTTCAGACAGCGGCGACCGCCAGCCCCTCCCCTCCCCCCTCCCCCCCGGCCGCCTCTCACCCCCCACCCTCCATGCAGCCGTTCTGCACATCATCACCTGCAGACTAGCAGGTGCTGTGGGGACAATGGACTCGTGGCGAGTCTCCCCCTTCCTGCGGCCTCGCAGAAATTGGGGGCAGCTTCTGAAGACGCTGTTTTTGGCCCAGGCACCACCAGCCCAAACAAAGGCGTTTCCCATGGCCATTGGGAAGGCGACAATTGTTTCCATTTAGCAAACATTTACTGCCAGCCCTAGTGTTTTCTGTTGGAAGCCAACGTTTGGTTGAGAAGACAATGCCAAGCTAAATATTTCCTCTGCATAAAAATCCCTTTAATTTTTTAATCATTTGGCAAACATCTCCCTCCCTCCCCTCGCCCTTCTGTTCCTCCTCTCCCCCTTTCTCTGTCTCTGGCTGGGTCTCTGCGACACCCAACATCTGGGCAGGAGGGGAAAGGTTTGCTGGGTCACACAAATGTTTACAGACCCGCAGATGGCGGGCTTTGTGCAGACACACATCTGGTTGGTGTGTTAACATTGTTTTAGTTTTATTATTATCATTTTTGGGATATTTTATCTGGAATGTTGCGGCTGATGCAGACATGGCTTTTTCAGCACCCGCTCCCCGCCACGCCCCAATCCGAGTGTCATTCTAGCTGCTTACATTACACCCTAGTTAAGAGAGGCCAACCAGGCAGGGAGAAGGGGCCCCTGGGCACCAATCAGCGCCAGGGGGGTAACTAGTTCTCCATCATTCTATGACTGATGGCTGATGCAGCTAGGGGTCAACCAGCCCCTCTCGCTTCCTGAGCACCCCTGAGAAGGGTGCCTGCACCTCATGCTCTGTGCCACTGTCCAAGGGCACTCAGAGCTCCGGGTTTCCAAATTACCTGGATCTAGGAGGGAGAGCTCGCTGCCCCAGGCCCCACCCTGCCTACTTCCTGACAGCACCACGCCTTGGGGCTGGACCTCCCTCTGCCTTCCGAAAGGGCCCTCTCATCACACTACCTGCAGTCAGACCTCCCGTGCACCCACTTTGCATACCTGGGATACCTCAGTTTGGACTTGACCCACGTCCCTCTCCCTGGAAACTTAAATTTCCATGCCATAACCTGAGGCTGAAGCATGCCTGGGCAGAACTTGTAGAATGGATGGATAAATGATTCTATCAACCAACGAAGGGACAGGGGTGGGGGGCTGATTAGTGAGCGTGTGAATCAGTGAGGCAACTCCGAAGGAGTGAGTGCCTGAATGTGTGAGAGACCGAGTGGTGAATGAACTCATCGCTGCATCTGCGCCCAAGGGCACAGCGTGCGCGCCGTCGCCGTCGTCGGAGGTGAGTCCAAGACTGCGGCGGTGCAGAACGTGTCTCCACGGTGGGGAAGGGCCCCGTGCGACTCCTCGCCGAGGCCAACGCTCCGCCACCCACGAGAACACCGGCTGGGGAGCCCAGGCCGTGTATCGGCGCTTGATTTCCGGTTTTGTCATTTCTTGACTTGTGACCTTGAGCAAGTTGCTTCACTTCTCTGAGCCTGGGTTTCCTCATCTGTAAAATGGGGTGAATGGCACCTCTCTTTTGGGTTGTTCGGAGACTTGGAAGATCTGAGTGTAAGGCATTTGCCGTGGGTTAGTTCTCGTCTCCCTACAGGAGGATGAGGTTTTCATGTGAGTGGAAGACATAACCTTTGGGGTCAGATGAGAAGTGGTGGAGGTCGCCTGGCCCCACAGTGTGTGAAGGCTACATTTGGGCTCCAAGGGAACTTCTCTTCTCTCTGCAGAAGGACATCTGGGTATGAGGATCTTGGCAGGAACGTGGATATATCCAGAGGACACCACCAGACTCCTCTGACCTTCCCATCCCTCTTCTAACTGGTGAATGTTTGACATCACATGGACCAGGCCAGGGTGGGTGAATTCAGGGAAAACCCTGCTTGGTCTGAAGGAGGGAACGCCCTGCATAGAATCACTACTGAGATCAGAGAGAACGTTCACTGGGCTGAGCGTAAAACAACTAAGGCCAACAATCGTTACGAACCAAAGACCAGGCAGTGATGTGCAGCCAGGACAACACCGATGAGGCACTTACCAGCTTATGGCCTTGGCCATGTTATTTAGCCCATGTGCCTCTGTTTCCTCATTTGTATAATAGCGATAATAGCATCTACTCCAGTGCTTGGGATAGAGCCTGGCATAGAATTAGGAATGTATAAATATTAGCTACTATGGTAGACTGGATTATGGTCCCTAGCTCTTCACTCCCTCTCCTTGCAAAAGGATTATACAACCTCTCCTCATTGACTTTGGGTTTGGCCAGGTGACTTGCTTTGACCAATGGGATATAGGCAGGTGGGAGGGACAATGTTCTAGTGCCCAGAAGAGCTTTAAGAGCAGCTTTTGCTCACTCTCTTCCTCCTACCTCTGTCATTAGAACAACATAATGGCCATTTCTTCAGCCTAGGACCTAGGATGAAAAGATACATACAGCTTAGCCACATCTGGCCAAGGGCAGGTGGGCTTCAGCCCTCACGTGATGAAAGCAAGAAATAAATGTTTGTTAGTATGAGCAATGAGACAATGGGGTTGTTTTTGCGGCAAAAGCTGAGTAATGCAACTACTGTTACTATCCTTCTATCCATTTCATAGATGAGAAAACGGAGGCTCTGAGAGGTTATGTGACTTGCTCATGATTACACAATCATTAAGGGGTGTCGACAAAATTCAAGCTCATAGTCGTTCATTCGTTCATTCAATAATTAGTGACAGGCATTGAGGAGGACTGGCCTGGCCCCTGCTTTCATGGAGCTTATGTTCGAGTGGGCAGAAGTAGAGAAATGCAAGTCAACCAGTAAATGAGGAAATCTCAGGCCATCGTAAATGGGTTGAAGGATATAAAATGGGGTGATGGGGTCATGACTGGGTTAGGGATGAGGAACTGGCTTAGAGAGGACCCCCTAGAGAAGGAACAGCTCCACTGTGATGTCAGGATGAAAAGAGCCACCTGCAGAAGACTACGGGACAGCAGGGCAAGCAGAGGGAGGAGCAAATGCACACTCAGAGGCTGGAACAAACAAGGAGCATTCCGGAACGGCAAGGGGCCCCGTGTGGAGGGGCATGAGAGGCACACAGCAGAAGACGAGACTGCAGCGTGGGAAAGGCAAGGTGACATGCTGCTTTGTCATTTACCTTCAGTAAATGTGTCTGGATTTGTGTTTTAGAGTTATTGCTTTATACGGAGAAGGGTCTTGGGAGGCCAGCTGCAGACTGTGGCGGCAGGGTAGGAGAAAAACGGTGGTCAGGGTGCAAACAGGCGAGGTGAACACTTTACAAGGAGAGGCCACATGCTCACTGGACATTTGGAGGTGGGAGAGAATGACTCAGTGACGACCTTTCTGGGGCCTTGGGTGGAGGGGGTCCCAGCCTCTGGCCCTGGGGAAAGCTGAAGCTGGGATAGATCTGGGGAGAAGCAGGAGTTCTACGTTAGACACGCTCACCTTGAGAGGCCTGTTTGCCGTCCAGGGGCTGTCCTGGGCTGGAGTTCAGGTTTGGAGGCATTGATCTGGGCTTCATGGGCACATGGGTATGATTTGCAAGCTTATCCAGCCTGCGGCCGGCGGGTGGCATGCGGCCCAGAATGGCTTTGAATGTGACCCAACACAAATTCGTAAACTTTGTTAAAACGTTACGAAAATTATGCAGGAAACTTTTTTTTTTTTAGCTCATCAGCTGTTGTTAGTGTATTTCATGTGTGACCCAAGACAATTCTTCTTCCAATGTGGCCCAGGGAAGCCAGAAGGTTGGACACCCCTGACTTAGAGAGTCAGGATGCCATCACCTAGGAAGAGAGGAAGAGGGCAGAGGGCACCATGGCACTTGGAAGTCAGTTGGAGTTAGAGGAGCCAATAAAACCATCTGAAAAGGAGAAGTCAGTGACATACCTCTGTCTAATACCAGAGCCGGAGCTCATGTCTAAAGAAGCTCCTTGACCCTTGACGCCTGAGACCAAGCTTGCTGCCACACTTACAGTGTGACAGTCCGTGTTGGCATGCACTGTGTGAAACACCAGATTCCCAAGGCGTGGTATGTGGAAGCCAGAATGTGAAATAGCTCGTTACTAATTTTGATATGATGACATGTTGAAACGATAAGATTTCAGATGTATTGGATTAAATGAAATACAGTGATAAGATCAATTTTGCCTGTTTCTTTTTACCTTAAAAAAAGGCATTTATTAGGAAACAAAGTTCCTAGTGGGGCTTGGCCTCGTGGCTTGTACTGTTTTCTATCAGACAGTGTTATCTTAAAAGGACCATGATAGACTGTCACCCCCACATAATGATATAATTGCTGAAGCACTGCCCAGAGCTGCCCCAAGGCTCATCTTCCTGTCCTCTGGGGTCCCTGGGCTTCCTCAACCAAGCGTACGTGTCAAATTTCTCTGCAAAGACTCACTGACAAGTTCTCACTCCAGTCCACCCGGATCTGTTTTCGCCTGGAAACTGCATGCAGTTTTCATCAGAAAAAAAAAAGCACACAACATGAAACTAAAGAAAGAAGCAACATTTCCCTGATGCAGTGCCAAGCAACTGTTCCACTTCCCACAACGTCCTGCAGTTTCCTCAAACACAAAGACATTTGCCGCATGGCCAGTAAAAGCATTTGCAAACGTGTGAACAGGCCATACATGGCGCTGAGAATTTTGGGAGCCGTGAGCTTTCCCCCTTCCCCACAGGGTCTCAGGGTCCGGGTCTGTCACTCTCGTTAGAGCTCCCTGGGATGGGGGTGGGGGTGGGGTTCTGAGGTCACATACCTACAAATCCACAGCCCCACAGAACCCTGAGCTCATATGAATTGCCACTGAGGGTCTGTGTGGGCCATGGGGGCACCTTGGGGCTCTGAGCAATGATCATTTCTTGTACTTGAAAGGAATTTAAACTCAGCAGGCTCAGGCAGTTTTGGGGAAGTGTCATCTTCCTAGACTGGGCATGTCACCTTGGCCTGGGGCCATCAAACAAGGTGGACCCTCGGTAGAGCAAGGAGGTACTCAGGCAAAGCCAGGTCTGAAGAAAGCTCAGAAGAGTGAAGTGCATTCATTCATTTATTCACTCATTCACTCCTGAAAGCATAACTGAGTACCCTCTGCGTGCCAGGCACTGCACTACGTATGGGGAACACGACAGTGAGTGCCCCAGGTCTGGTGTCTGCCCTCATGGACTTATAGGCCAGTTGGTAAGACATTAAACAAAAAACGTGTGGATGTATTTATCACGAAAACTGCAAGAGCTGTGAAGGACAGGAATAGGAGGCTATGGAAGCTCCAGCAGAGACATCTGAACTAAGCTGGGAGACCAGGAAACCCTTCCTTGAGGAAATGGCATTGGAGCTGAGATCCGAAGGGTGACTTGGGGATAAGTGTACAAAAGGGAAACTGGGCATGCCAAGCAGTAGAAACAGCATGTGCAAAGGTCCTGTGGCCGAGGGAGCAGAGTGATTTTGAGGACCAGCTAGCAGTGTAGGTAGAGCAGACTGTTAAGGAAAGCATGGTAGCAGATGGGTCTGGAGAGGAAGGCAGAGGCCAGACCACAGGAAGCCTCATGAAGATGTCAGAGTCAGGTTGGGAGACAGAGTTGATCCTATGAGCCAGAGGCTGGAGAAAGCAGGTGACCCACGTTTGAAGCAGTGATAGAGGATGCTACTGAACCTTAAGTCAACCGTGAGTCATCTGGATCCAATGAGATCTGAGTTCATACCCCCAAGATAAATCTTACTTTGTAGGGTTATTGTGAAGATTCAATGAAGTAATGCCTGGGGTGCACTTAGCAGACCTTCGGCATAGGGTGAGTGAACACATTATGAAGCTATTATTAACCAATTATTATTGGGGGGATAGGATGGGGTACTCAGACATGGAGTCCCACAGCAGAGCTGAGACTCAGGGACTGGACGGTTTAGGTCCACAGAAGACCAGGGTTGGTGAGAGGCAAACGAGGAGTCAGAAACAGCATGCCAGCAGCATACTGCCAGGCTCCCCCCAGGCCCTGCCACCCCAGGCTGGGGCCCATAGTCCCCATTGCTGCTCCTAGCTGCCATGGCTGGGCTGGTGGCTGATGTTTCCCATGAAGGAAGCGAACAGAGAGGGCATTTGGGGCTCTGCCTGTGTGTCTTCCTTCCTCCGACGAAGGACCTCGGCTTTGGAGCTTGAATTGAAGAAAGAAGACCCTTGTTCTTCATTGGTGACCTTGGCACCAGCTTCTGAGGCCTCCTGTGTGCAAAGCAGTTGCCTGGAACAGCAGAGCCTAGGAGGGAGCCTGAGGGGTCAGCATCCAAGGACCACAGGCCTCAGGTCTGGGAACAGCGGGATTTCGGGGATTTCGGGGATTTCGGGCCTCTCAAAGACTCCGAACTTTTCATCTGCCTTAAAATTTTTTTTTATTTTTTATTGTACGCCTTTGGAGGTTTTTGTTGTAGTTTGTTTGTTTTTAAATGGTGCTTATGTCTGAAGAAATCTGAGCAAGGTGACTCGGGTATTGGGGAGGTAATTAGTGTACATGTAATATTTATTGGTTTTCTCTTCATTATAAAACAGAAAAAGACAAACTGAAAACCTGGCCTAAAAGCACTATCTGCAGAGGCTCGCTGTTAACAGCACGTGGATGGCACACCTACCTCGTGGGCTCGGACCACAACACGTACCGGCCATCGCACGTGGGCTTTTCACACACAGTCTCACTTCGTCCTCACAACAACCATGTAAGGTGGCACCATGGCTATTCCCACTCCACAGATGAGGAAAATGAGGCTCAGAGCAGTTTTACAGTTTGCACAACGTCATTCCCACTAGCTGATGAGCAGCAGCGCAGGAGTCCTAGCCCGGGCCGGTCTGACCCTGAGCCCACCCTGACCACCGCACCCGCCCGGCTCCTGTCTTGGGCCACGACCTCCCTGTCCTCCTTCCTACGCAGACAGGTGCACGTGTCATTACGTTTACACTCAAACGGACGGCATGGCCCAGACTGCTTTGCAGACCACCTTTTACACTTTGCCACATATCATGTGTGCTTTCTCACATCGACATATGTTCTATGTCACTGCTTCTAAAGCCTGCATGGCATTCTGCCGTTCAGACTAGGAGGGGTTCCAGCATCACCTGGGAACTTGTTGGGAATGCGCATTCTCAGGCCCCACCCCAGACCTCCTGCACCAGATTTTCTGTGAATGGAGCCTAGGAATCTGTTTCAACAAGCTCTCGGGTGATTCTGATGCAGCGAACGTTTAAGAAGGAGTCTTTTAGACTTTCTGTGTTTTTCTTCACTAATATACCCTGTGATTAGTACATTCACATTATTTTCAAGTTTTGCCATCAAAAACGAGGCAAAATAAGCATCTTTATTTGCCCATATGTAGAAAGTAATTTTAAAATAAAACAAATGTCAAAACCAACTCCAAACAAAAACTAGAAATGAATAAATTGTATATTTAAAAAAAGAAAACTACAGAAAAGCAGGAGAGAGTTTAGTCAGACCTAAGGGAGTTCTTCCGTTCCTGGCAGGACCACCTGGCAAGAAGCATGTCCCTGGAGCCCGTGAAGGAGACCTTGAAGGGACAGGTGCGTCCCGCAGGCAACGCAGGTAGACACTCCCAGCACCGCTGATGAGCTCCAGGCCTTTTCTCGAAGTGTCTGGGCTTTGAGCATGATGGCCGAGCCGGCTATTGAAGAGACAGCTGCTGTCTGGGCCTGCCCAGCAGGGGGAGGGCAGAGGGGCCGGGGAGCCGGGAAGACGGATCTGGAGGGCAGGCTGGCCATTCACCTCCCGGCTGGCGATTTCATTAAGCAGGAGGCCTGCCGAGAGGGCTCTGCCCCACTCCTCACTGTTGCCTGGCCAAGCGGAGTGGTCATTAGCCTGAGGCCGAGCTAGACTTCTGAAATAAAATCCCGCGGCTCCCCGGGCTCCTGGAAGACACCCTCCACCTGATGCCAAGGGCGCTCTGTGAACGGGGCATTCCGCTGCCTGTTCCAGAGCACGGGCCATCGCTAACCCCTGCCAGTTCCCGCTGCCCGTCCAGCGCCCCAGCCTGCCCGTTGCCAGAGAAACTTCCCCGGCACCCGAGGCACCCCAGAGACGCCTTCCCAGAGAACGGGAACAGCGATTATAACTTCCCGGCACCCGTCCGCCTCCTTGCCTGTAAAGTGGGAGTCCCAGTCCCCCGTCCAGTGAGAGAGGGGACCGAATGTGGGTTGTGGGTGGTAACTCTTAGGTATTAGATGAGATTTTGAGGTAGTTGCTTGGGGTGTTTTGTTGTTGTTTGTTTGGTTGATCCTGGAAGCTTCTGTTGCTGCTACTGGCTAGTCAGGAACACACAGGTGTTTGGGGACACATAGGCCTGGGTTCAAATCACAACCCTTGCTCCTAGTGACTGTGTGACTGCGGGAGAGTCACGTCTCCTTTCTGAGCTCCCACTTCCCCATCAGTGAAAGGGAGGTAGTACCAGGTACTTCACAAGGTGACTATGGGAGCGTGTGGATTACTGGGGTTGGGGTGAGCGGGTGGCGCGCCCAGCACAGTGCCTGGCACACAGTAGGCTGCTCAGCAAGTATTGACCTTGGGTCTCTATCCTTCCTGCTTTGAAGAGCTCACCTTCCATTCTGCCTGGAGGCATTGTGGTCAGCAGTTGGCATTTTGACAACAGGTGCCCGAAAGTTTGGGTCCTGGCTTTTCCAGTACACATTACTTTACCTCTCGGTGCCTCGGTTTCCTCATCTGTAAAACGGGGAAACAATAGCACCTACTTTATAGGGCTCTTGAGAGAATAAAATGAAGTTATGTTCTTAAAACGTGATTGTCAGGCATCATTATTTCTATTTTTCCAGATAAGGCAAAGTCTGAGCCCTGAAGCAACACAGGTCTGGAAACACGGACCTGCTGTTCGGTTTGGGTTGGACATTCTTTATTGAGCCCCGCTGTGCAGCAGGCCACTTCCTGACCCAGGCAGTTCCTTGAGCGTGGGGCTCGTGGAGGATTTTACACGTGGCAGACAGGCCTCAGGGCAGGAGATGCAGGAGGGTGGAGGGGCCACGGTGGAGGTCAGAGGACGTGGACAGCCCTTTGCCATCTTGCAGCGAGCCAATTCTTGGCCACGTATGGGTGCCTCTCAGATTGGTGGCTATCTCTCACAGCCCTTCTCCCACCGCCTCCAGAAAAGCAAGACCTCAGGAAACTTCGGGTGAAAAATCAGCCCGCAAATGCCACCGTAGGTTATTCAAAGGAGAAAAAGAGTAAAAATCAATGTGAACCAGGCCTCCGGTTCTGAGGAGCAGTCGCTTCTTGTTTATAACCTGAAGGGATCAATAAGAGATGCTTCTTTGGGTCCATTTTTAAAGCTCGATACCATGGATGTAATTTGGTTGACAATTATGAACAATCAGTTACCCGGCACAGTCTTGCTCCTGCAGCCAGCGGCCCATTTGGGCAATCATGAGCTATTACGGAGGGGGTGGCATTGGTGAGGGCTGGCTCCTATGACACACTCGCCAATGATCACTCAGAAGTAAATGGAATTTGCCGATCAATTGAGTCGTTGGGATGGAAAAGTTATGAATGCTTCGGTGCAGAAGTCTGGCTTCTTGAGTTTTCAGACCCATTAGCCTCAGCATAGATTCCTATCGATTAAATCATCTATGTCCCCGGCATTGGCAGTGTTAGGGGCAAGTGTCTAGGTTGGGACTTGCAAGAAGAGTTCAGCACATCAAGTGCCCCTTGCTGCCATCAAAAATGCAGGGGGACCACTGTCTTCACAACACAGATAGCCGAACTGGGTAGATAAAAATCTGTGGGGCGTCTCTGGGTGTCAGGCCTGAGCTCCAGCTTGGCGATTCCCTTGTAGGGAACGTTCCTCCCAGATTCTTGGCTTGTGGCCACTTTGCTGCCAGAGCCCACAGGAGCAGCCCTGTGCAGAGTGCTGGGGACACCAGACCCTTTTAGGCCATGAACTCTGAAGACCTGGTACGGGCTCTCCATTCTTTCCCTAGGAAATTGCTCTGATACCCCAAGTTTTGCAAATCATTTTAGGATAAGCATGCCAAGCCAAGGGTTTTGGAATCAGATAAATCTTAATTCCTTCCCATTTGTAAGCTGTGTGACCCTGGGCCAGTAACCTGGGTTCTCCTGCTGGCAGTTTCCTCCCTGTCAGGGGAATGTTAACAGTGTCGACCTAACAGAATTGCGAGACGATCCATGCGAAGCATTAATCCATATGCTTAGCATGTAGCAAGTGCTTAATGAACATTAACCAGTTTCATAATTAACACGAATAATAACTATTAGTGGGAAACAGCCATATATCCTGTAATCTCTCTATGCTGCATCTGTGAAATGAGGGTATAATAGGACCTACCTCACAGACCCACTTACGGAAGGGTACTTAAAAGGATGTTTATGAAGCACTCAGTCCAGATCTGACACACTGTAGATGTCTAATACATAGTGTGATTATGGTTGTTTATGTAGATGTTTTTTTTACTGATTATTTTCTTTCACGCCTCGTCTGCCTAGGACTGGGTTGGGGCTAAGAGGAGTCCTGAAAAGGCCTTGGTAACAGGCCACTGACGAGGGCGGTGGGGGATGAGGAGAACACAAAACAACCGCATGATGCAAGCTACCTCGCCCCAACTCTAACGGATTATGCTGTGTGATCTTAGCTAAGCTTCTTTGCCTCTCTGGGCTGCACTTTCCCCAGTGCATGGTGGGCGATTGGACTTGATGATCTCCAGTGGTCAGGACTCTAGTTAGCGCAACCCATCTAGTTCATTGCTAGAGAATTTCCTGTAACTGATACTGGGCTTGGACAGGTGTGGCTTGATGCTAAGAGTAGACCAGGAAGAAGTGACAGATTGGGCAAAGACAAAGAATCCTTGGCCTTGACTTTCTCCTTTCTCGTGGAAAAGTAAGGCTCATGACTACAGGTGCTTCCCCAAACCTCCTGACCATTGTGGCTAGTCTCTTCCCACTCATCTAGAAGCCCCTATGAGGCCGGAGGCCATATGAACTTGTTTAGTTCATCCTCCTGCACATGCTACTACATAGTAGGTACTCAATATTGATTTATTGAATATACAAACAGATGAATGGATGGTTAGGTGGACAGGTGGAGAGCTTACGAAGGAAAGTAAAGACTTTTTAAAGAGCCATCCCCTTACAGTGTGAGTCCAAAGGAAGTTAACAGCGGGAGGGGCCCTACGTGGAGAGGTCAGTGTTTTGGGCATATCAGGGAGGCATCTTATGTCTGAATTAGAACCCAGGTCTTCTCCCTGCTCAGGGCATTGCCTGTAGGAGTGGGATGGCCACAGAGTTCGGATACACCCCCCTTACTCTACTGCCCCTATTCCTTTTGCCATTGGATGGCACCCTTGTGCTCTTGTCTTTGTCTCCCCAAACCACCTTGCTTTCCAGAAATGATCTAATCCAGGAGCGCCGGAGACTTAACTGGAGTCCGTTCTTGGGCTATTTGCATTATAATGACCAGGGAAAGAAAGACAGCTTTCAGAGGTGACGCTGACGTGTGCCCGCGAGCCCTTCTGGAGGCTCTGCCCTGGGATGAGAGAGAGGTTTCCGGTAAGGAGGGCGTGTCCCTTGCTGGTGGGCGTCCTCCTGGCAGGCTTGGAGGCCACGTGGCTTCTATGCCCACCCACCTCTCCAAGATCCACCGTCCCAAAAACGCTCTTTATGTCCAGAATGGGACTGGCCTCTCAATCACGAGCATTGTAGAAGCTTTCAGAACCCAGCAGCAGGCTTTCCCACCCACCTCCCCAGGCTAGGGTCCCTCTATTGCCTCGGCCACCCAGCCTGACCAGAAGCCCCAATCCAGCACCTCTCAGCGCTGCAGTTTCTGCATAGAGACTGTGGCTTCTGCAGAGGTGGGACTGGAGCAGCCAGGCTGTGACGAAGCCAGAACTGGGTTTGCAGGCAACCCCCAGCCCCTCCCTGTAATTAGGAGCTGGTAGGGAGGTGGAGGGGAGTGAGAGCAGGCCCAGCGGCACCAGAAAAGCAGCCTGGGAAGTACCTGCAGGGGTTCTCGATTTAGTCTTCCAGAAGGCCCAGATGGCTATCAGCGACCCCAAAAGGAACCCTGGAGTGGATGGGGTGGGTGGAGATGGATTGAGAAGAGAGGGGCCTTCTCCCAGCCTCCCTGGTGTGGGGAATTGCTCTCCCAACAAAAAGCAGGCCCACTTTAGCCTAAGTAGCTGGTCTGTGCAATGCATTCATCTGGTATTCATGAGCCTGGCATTAACTCTAATAGCAAGGCACTGCGGGCTCTGGCTGTGACACTCAGCATGGCCTTGCCACTCCCTTCCTGGCCACTCTGTGATTTCCCATTAGTGAAATGAACACACGGAGCTCAGAGGACAGTGGCTCAGACTGCCAGGTGCAGACACACACACACACACACACACACACACACACACACGTCTGCACAAGCAGGCATGTTGGGCTTCATTCTGACCCAATGACTGGACTGGATGCAGGACACCTCCAAGCCCAGCTAATGATCCTCAGGGATCTGCTTGGGAGCTGCTACATGTCAGAATGCTAGAGGGCTAGAGAGAAAGAGCCCTGACCTGAAGTCAAGGGACTGAAAGCTAAGAATTGCTGTGTCACTAACAACCCTGGCACGTGTGTGCTGTGTGCAGTGTGTGCCTTCGCTCCCCAAATTCTCACAACAAATGTTCAAGTAGATATTATTACCCCATTGTACACATTAGGAGACTGAGGTTAAGTAGCTTGTTTGACACCCTACAAGCTAAGAGACAAAGCTGAGCTTCAAACCAGATCTGTCAGATTCCAGCCAAAATACAAACGAGTGTTGTCACTCTGTTCCTCATTAACCTCATGACCTTCTCAGAGCCTCAGTTTCCTCATCTACAAAAAGGAAACTCATTCCATTCCCGCTTCCCACACAGGATTGTTATGAGGCTACATACATACATACGAGATCAGGCAATTAAGTTTGCTAACTTGTCCTAGAAAAGGTGCTACATCCCTCGTTGCTGAGTATCACTTCAGTCTCCTTCTAAGTTCTCCCCGTGGGAAGCCATGCACCGACACCAGTGCCAGTCCACCCTTCAAAGCAGTTTTGGAGCTCTTTTTCTGGAATGGCCGTCAGAACTGTCAGTCTTACCGAGTTGCTTGTACAGTGCTGTCAACATAAGCGCACGGTGGCCAGTTCATGAACTTAATTGTCAGATTTGAGAGTACAGTGACAGCTCTGATGGCCATTCCAGAGAAAGAGTTCCAAAATTGCTTTGAAGGGTGGACTAGGCGCTGGCGTCACTGCATGGCTTCCCAAGGGGAGAACTTCGAAGGTGACCACAGTGATACTCAGCAATGAGGGATGTAGCACTTTTTCTAGGATGAGTTCATGCAATTAATTGTCTGACCTCGTACATACAAGTGTGTATACATGTAAGCCTCTTGGTCCACATTAGTGATTAGGACTGCCTGATAGAGCAGGGAGCAGTCTGGATATTCTTGCTATGCAAACCCTATGCCAATAACCTGAAAAATGGTCTTTTCCTTGTGAAATAGAACGGATGATATGTTGTGGATGAAGCAACTCTAGCCAGACTCGGCAATGCCTAACAGGACTCAGAGTCATGAATTTCCGAGAACTTTCACCTTGGCCTCCCTGACATGTTGCCGTGGTGGTAGAGGGCAGAGCCAGGGAGGGGGGTCTGAGGTGTCTGACCACAAAGAAAGCAATGGAGCCCCAACTCTCCTTCCTTCGTCTCATTGGCAGTCTCTTAGGTCAGTTTCCCAGAGCCTAGACCAAAGAACTGTTATTTTGTAGCTGAGAAAGTATGAGGTGGCTTTTTGAGAAGAGGCACCAGGCAGCCAGGAGGCTGATTTTCCTGCCTCTCAGAGGCCTGGACAGGTGGTGGCAGATGCCTCCAGGTCTAGAATGAGCTGGTAAGAGTGAGGCGGCAGAATTCCCATTCTACAGAGCAACCCTCCCCTCCCATCATCCTACGTGTGACCAAAGCTGCAGCCACCTGCAGGTGGGCTTGGAGGGGTGCCCAGTTTGCCAACCTGTCACCTCCACAGTGAAATGCCCCAGCAGTAGGCACACAGAGATGTGTGCATGCCAAGTGGGAAAGGCCCTGGGAGAGAGTCGTGTGATGAAGTTGATCTGCTGGGGGCCTTTGTCCCAGAACTGGGGGAGGCCACAGGAGACCTGGAGCAAGATGAGCGTGCTGGGGCCACCAAACTTCCTTACACACCCTTTTCTCTGCTCAGGCCCCACGAGCAGAGGGGCTGAGAGCCTCCTTCCCTCACTTTATTACCTGCGGGTCCCGTCTCACCGCTCTTTGTGAGCGAGCCTTCCCCAAGCCCTCATCTGGCCACCTCTGGCTGTATGCGTCAGCGAACATTTATAAAGGTATAGGTGTACGCACGCATGCGTATTTGCATCTGTCTATGTGCATGTATGTGTATACACATACGTGTAAAACACATGTAAGTACGTGCACATGCATATGAGTGTTTCATACAAGCGCGAGCCCGTGTTTGCACGTGAGTGCGCATCCCCAGCCCGTCCTCCTCCCAGCTGTATTCCCTGCCCGGCCCCGGTGCCTCCCAGACCCAGTTTTGGGGGTTCTTCTCCTGAGTCTACACCCTCACAGAGGATCCTATTCTCATTTGTGACTTCTTTTCTTTTCCTGGTGAGGATAAAACTCCCACAGCTGTACCTTCAGCCTCTGACCTCTTCCAAGCTCCAACGCCTTGCTTCTGATGAATGACCTGTACACATCTGAAACCCCGTGGTCCCAAATTGTCCCTTACCCCTCCCCTCCAGCCCTGGCTGTGCCTGAGGCTGGCACCCCTGCCTCCCCAGCCTCCTTCACCTCTCACATGTCAGGGGCCTGCAGCTCCTTTCTGTGTGAAACACGACCTTTTCAGCACCGCCGTCCGAGGCCACAGCCTCATCACCGCACACCGTCTGGTCTGCTCCCCAGGCCTGGGGGGCTCGCCCAGCTCTCCGGCCCCCGTGCCTCCGTTTCAGGGAGAGCAGAGTTGTTTTTAAAGCATGAGCTTGCCACTCCAAACCTTTTGCTGGGTTCCTGTCACCTTGGGAGACAGTTACCCTTGAACCCACATGTCCCCTCTGATGTCTGCTGTCTGTGGACCCCTCGCTCTGGTATCAAACCTCTCTGAGCCACACCATGGATTTCACAGAGTTATGATGGGAGAGCAAGACAGCTACAGAACGACAAAGTCTTTTGTGTAAAATACATGTTATATAAATATGTTTTTAGATATATTGTAGGAATAAGTATAAGTATTCTGTGAAATGTGTATTTTCTTAATTTCAGTTCCTTGATATTAGGGAAGAAGAGTGTGCGTGTGTGTGAGAGAGAGAGAGAATTTCCAAAAATGTAGGAAAATGAGTGTTACATATAGCTGCACGCACAGAGATACTTTTATTTATCTATCTTGTCATTCATTCATTCATTCATTCATTTGTTCATTCAGCAAGCATATGTGGACCCCACTGTACTATCTATTGGTTCAGATACAGAAAGACCCAGGTTCTAGCCCTTTAGAACTTGTCGTCATATATAAACTTGCTCTTTAGTCATAAGCCCTGAGTAAAGTCCAAGTTCATCTGTCAAATCCTGATTCCCTTGTTCAGTCAGAGTCCATGGGAGTGTAACAGTGTTTCCAAGGAGGCCTGGCTGGCTCTGTCCCTCTGTCGCCGAGGGTTCCCTCGCCCGGAGCTATTCGTGCTGGAGATTCCCAGGTTCCACGGAATCCTTTGTGCAGCCCCGTAGGCCTGGCCTCTGCTCTGCTTTGCTCTGCTGGGTGGGAAGCCCTGGCCAGTGCAGACAGTGGACTGAGCAGAGGGGCAGTGGTGGGGTGAGCTCCCTGCACACAGACCCTGAGAAAGCCATGCCTGCTTTTGTGGGGCGGGAGACGAAGGTCGATGAGACTCCATCAAACTGAAGTATCTCTCTCTCCAATTTACTTTCAGGAAGGAGCTCCATTAACGCGAGCGTTTGGTGGGGGAAACAAAAACACTAATCACCATCCGAAATGTACATGCTATTTCCCATCTGGCGTGCAGCATCGGATCGCCCTGGAGTCTCAGGGAAATGCGGCAGATGGGCTGGGTTTGGAGCTCGTCTCCCCACAGGCAGTGGGGAGAGAGGTAGACTTGGCACAGGGAGCCAGCCTGTGTGAGGGATGGTGGGCCCTGCCGGGCCCCATCAGCGGGGTCCTGGAGGAGCCCTCCCCACTGTCAGATGCCTGATGTAGCCAGAGCAGCTGTGCTGGCTGCCCCGGTGGCTTCTGGTCCATGCTGGGAAGCAGAGGCTCATGCTCTCAGTTTGCAGAAACTCTGCTGCAGCTCAGGCTGCAGTGGTGCCAGGGGAAGATTCGAGAAGCTCAAACGCTTGCTAGTATTGCTTCCTAGCTGTGGAGAATGGGCCAGGCGCTCACCAAGGATCGTTGTCAGTGCTTCCCAGAATCAAGCTCGCTGAGGTCAATGGGAAACACCCAGTACTGTGCCTGCATGCAGTATTACTTGGTTTGCATGCCCCTAAGCATGGGATTTAGGGGTGTTCCAGAGAGAATGGAGGCATAATGATAGACCTCTGCTAGAAGGTGGGGGGCCTTCCCCTAAAGCTGATGGCCTGTCAGGCTGAGGAAAGAGGTGTCCTGGGTCCCCATGCTGCAGCACTGCCAAGGGGCCTGTGTGTCACAGCCAACAGCTCGTTTGTGACCTTCGAGTGGAGTCAGAAAGGAGAGGAGTGAGTGCAGGAGGCAGGAGGCTGGAACAGCTCTCAGCAGGTGGAAAGAGAGAAACTGGAAGGGGAAGAGATGGGGTGGGGAAAACAGAGACCCTGGAGAGAAGGACCCTGGAGAGACTGCAGGGATAAACAATGCCTTTTGAATTTTCCACTTGTGGGGTCCCTTCTAGAGAAGATGGCTGCTCCCCTCCTCCCTCTGACCCCACAGATGACTGCTGTCCTATCAGATGGCAGAATGCCATCCACACCGTTCTTGTCTGCAGTGACTTTCAGTCCCCTTCTCTGGGGCACCCTCCCTTCAACATCTAATTAAAGGGAAGAAAGTAATTAAGGACGGGCACGTAACAGTCGCTGTAACACTGAACTAAACATTGCCCCCCCGGCCCCACTTTCGATCCATAAATATGACGCATCGAACAACTTGCTGCAACACCAAATTGCTTATTGCTTGCTAAGCTGGAAAGCACTCGAATTAACCTCCTGCGTAAGTTAGATCTGGGCATCTGTAAGTGGAAGGAGGACTTGAGCCAGACAGTGTCCTTTTCGGGGACCTCGGGGATGGAGCCCCACTCACTCACCTGCTCATAGAAGCGGCTGCTGAGGACCCACTGCGTAAAAGAGCCTTAGGGCTCAGAACATAGAGGAGGACAAGCCAGGTCACCTCTGTAGTTTGAGACATGCTGTCCTTTGCAGTTTTAAATGTAGCAGCTGTGACCCAATGAGGAGAGGACCTGCTACGCTGGAGAGGACCCTTCTGAGTCTGGGGGCTAAAACGCAATGACCGGATAGGCCCCTATCCCTGGCTGGACCACTGCTGTTCAACAAGCCTATTAACATGCACAGGCACCACGGGTGTCCAGCAGTAGAGCAGGACTGCCCTGACCTAGAGAAGCTCCCCAGGCTGGGCAGGTGGATGGGACCACAGCATGAATTGCAGCATTAGGAGAGCCACTCTTTAACTGAGACGCATGTCCAGTGCAGGGCAAACACAGTGACAGGAACAGGAAGATAATGCACCACCCATGAGGTATGTCTCAGGAGGTCTAGTGAGGTTGGGCAACCTGGATTCAAAACTTGACCCCACTACTTCTCCCTGCGTCTCAGATTCCTCATCAGCAGAGTGGAAGAGAATAGTAGTACCTACTCCATCGGGCAGTTGTGTGGATTAAACGAGTTAACACACGCGAAGAGCCTAGAATGGTGCCTGGCATGTAGCAAGCACCAATGGATGCCCATGACGGCTGTTTACTTCTTATCACCACGTGCCTTGACGTAGATGGCCAGGAGCCCCTGGAGGGTTTTGAGCAGAAGAACAGCACCCTCTTGATGCATGGTGCATCTGGGAAGGGTGCCTCCAACAGTGGTTTGGATGCAGTATGTCGCCCAAAACCACAGTCCCACAATCCCCACTTGTTCTGATACATATTCCCAGGCCTGCCCCAGAATTATTGAGTCAAAGTCCCTCAGATAAATGATCATGAGGGATACCTTTGGGATGATGGAAATGTTCTAAATCTGGACTGTGGTGGTAGTTGCACAACTCTGTGTGTTTACTAAAAACCATTGAATTGCACACTTAAAATTCATGAAGTTTATGGTATGTAAATGATACTTCAATAAATCCATTTTAAAACATATCCCCCTGGTGATTCCATGAGACAGCTCAGCTCTGGAGGCAGGGGCACGCTGGGGTGGGAAACTCAGAGCCTGACCCTGCAGGGCTGGTGGACCAGGCGGGAGGAAGGGACGGGGAGGTCCAGGACATCCTGTGGGCACAGGGCTTGCCTGGATGTGAGGCTGCCTCTCTGGTCTTAAGTTGCTCTCTCCTCTTTGCCGGGGAAGCCATTGGATTTCCCTGAGGGCTCTCCCTCCTCAGGGTTCTCATACCTCCTGCGTCAGCCCGCCTGCCATTACAGCACGTGGCCCCATCTGTGCAAGGCTCTGCTTTCAGGTCGGGCTCTCCAGGAGTCCTGAGAGTTCAAGGGCAGGTACAGAGCGGGCAAGGACTAGCGGGTCACCTAACATACCACTGTGCACACACCGCCTCTGCTTCCTCTGTGTGGGCATGGGGGATGCTTTAGAACCCAGGCAGGGCCCCAGGGATCAGGCCCTGCAAACATCTTTCTAGGAGCGGATGCCAAACTTGGCCTTCAATGTCTGGTTGCTCCCAAGCTACTCTTGGTAAGATATTTCTTCATCTCCTCGTGCTCCTCTTAATGTCAGCCTTCATCTGTGCCTTTTCTCCTCTTTAAGCTGGGAGCTGATCATAAGGGGCCTTTCTCCTCTTGTGTTCCCAGGCCCCCAACTTTGTCCCCTCTGTTCTTCCCTGGGTCTCTACAGATCCCACCAGATTCCTCCATCTCTTGCCTGGTTTCTAAAAGCTCCTAGTTTGTCCCTTTGTCCCCTATGTGGTTTCTCAAGTTCTCATCTGTCCCCTTACACTCCCCACATATTCCCTTTGTCCTGCTCTGTGATCCCTCGATCCCCACTTGTATCTTTCCTGCTACTACCTGTGCCCCTTGGCCTCAACCGTGTATCCCCATGGATTCCACCTGTCACCCTGTGGCCCTCCCCATGTCATCTTGCCCTTCCTGGGCTCCCATGACGGTGGTCACCCGTAATGTTTGTTGAAAAAGAGGGAATGAATGGATAAGGGGAGCAGCTGTGGAGATTTTTTGGTACTAGCTTGAAGTGCGATGGGTATAAAAGTGTTTTCCCTTAAATTATCCGGATAATTGTTTTATTTTTTGCTCAGTGGTATGTGAGCAGGTACCTCCTCACCATGAGCTGGGGAATCCTTGTCCACACCCCTGCCTTCTGCCCTGGCCACAAGAGCCAGAGTCAGCAAGATAATAACCATCTAGCTCAGGGCTCCTGACCCCCTGTGGCCCATTGCACACATCGGCTCTCTTGGGGGGTCGGGGGGGGGGCACCCAGGACAGGAGTAGTGTAAAAAGCCACTGGGGCCCCAGTCTAGCTGCTCTGTCACGCTGCTCTCTTCCCGGGGGGCAGTAAGGCCCAAGTCCCCTGACCGGATGCATAGGGAACCTCCTGCACTTGGCAGGGACAGCCAGAGGCCTACGGGGGAGTCACCTGCCTCCTTGAAGCACAGCCAACAGAATCCTATTCTCCTTCCCTGTGCCAGGTTCTCAACAGTCCTCAAGCCACTCAGAGCTTCTGTGGGCTTCTCTGTGTGTTTCTGAGCATCCTGGTGCCTGGAAGGGACATACGTGCATGCTTGAAAGCAAAGGGACTCGGCTGGCTGAGTCAATAGAGTGAAATGAAGCCAAATCAGAGCAGTGAGGCCGTGACCGCTGGCACCTGTCCCCGTCTGCCCAGTTACTCAACCCAGCCCAACCCAACCTAGGTGGCAGGGCAGGCGACTGGACGAACTGATTGGCAGAAACTGGTTCCCCATCACACAGTCCTCCTGCCAACTCAAAGAGCGGGAAGCTGGGCCTGGCTCCTGCAGACGGGCCTGCTTTGGCCCCGGCCGGGGGCTCCCACCTCAGCCTCCTCTCCCCCTGCATATTCCTGTCCTCCAGGAGGTGCTGCGGCATTCACAGCTGGGCAACTGGAGTCTCAGAACCCCAGCCCCCCATGAGGCTTCTGAGGGCTCCCAGCTCTGGGTCAGGGTGGGGAGGGGGTGTTCTCTTTCTAAATGGGATCTCCTGAATTGTTTCTCAGGCCAGAGACTGGGAAGTTCCCTTGGGATGAGAGGATCCTGGACTGAGATGCAGAAGGGCGTCAGGCTTATCACCAAGGTCAGGACCAAGAGGAAGCCAGGTGGGTAGGGGCAGGGGCTTGATGGGGAGGAGGGAGCTTGAAGAAATGTCCCTACGTGGCAGCAGGTCTGAGGTACAAGCCTGAGGCTTCCCTTCCCTCTGGCAGCCAGCCTGCCCACTGCGTGAACACAGGTGCCCCCCGCCCCTCCCACACCCACTCAGCAACCCTACAGCTTCTGTGGGCGCATTGCATGTAGTGCTGGGAGCGGGAGTGAGGGCTTGTTGTGCATCATTCCTTCTGAGCCCCTCCGCACCCAACTCACACACATCCCAGTGGGCCCTGGGAGGCCTGGAGTGAGTGAGTGTGTGTGTGTGTGTGTGTGTGTGTGAACACACTGCCCTTCCTACCAGAGCCTTGCACAAGGGAGGGTTTTCTCCTGGGGTCTTCAGGAGTCTAGCATGTCCATGTGGCACAGAGAGTTAATCACAGTACAATAGTGCAATGTACGTGTATTTATTTCACCCTCACAACAATCCTGCAGGGCAGATACTATCATTGTCCCCATTTTACAGATAGGAAACAGAGGCACAGAAGATTAGGTAAGTTGCCCCGGGGTGCTCAGGTGATAAGAGACAGGGCAGGTGTGACACCAGCCGGCCTGTTTTCGCTAGCCTGGGTGGATGCTAGTAGCGCTGTGTACACGTGTGCACACACACTCGCATACGGCTGTGTGTAGGCCGTGCCTGTATGCGAGTGTCTGTGCGTGTGAAGGTACCAGGGACAGGTGCCTTCTCGTGCAGGCCCGCCCAGCTCCCTTCAGGGGAATCTTGAGGCAGTTGCCCTTCCTCCTTCCCCCAGGGGAGCCTGCAGCTCCCCTCAGCCCAGGCCGCCCCGGCCTCCGACCAGCTCCCTGAGGCTGCTGCTCGGCCTCTCTGTGCCCGTGCTGCCAGCAGGAGGAAGAGCAGCAGCAAGGGCACATTGGAACACGGAGTGCTTGGGTGCGAGGGGCCTTGATTCTAGCACCTGCTGCAGCTGGAATTTTGACCACTCCCAGCCCCATTCTGGGCACACACGCCAGTACTTCATTCCACATTTGGCAGTTGCTGGAGATTAATCTCTTCCAGAGCACAGTGAGATGGGGGGGGTGTACCATCAAGGATCCTCTGTCCCATGAGGTGGGGGCTGGGACTGTCCCAATCGGAGTCCAGGTCCGACTTCATGGGGAGTCGAGGACCCACTGTCCACTCCCCTCTGGGCCCAGGGCAGTGAGGCAGCATCTCTCCCCAATAGCCTGCCATCCCCGTCTCCCTCTAGGTCCTCCTCCTGAGTGAGGAGGGCACGTGCTCTGCTCCCCTCCCAGCCTGGCTGGCTGCCACCTTGCCTGTCTTGCGCGGGCAGAGAAGCGCCATACCTGTGTGCCAGAGAGGCACAGGTGTGCCTGTGCCACTCACACAGTGTACCACCTGCTGGACTCTTGGCGGAGGGCAGACTTGGGATGGGATCCACGGGAGAGACAGTCTGCGGCATAATTAAGAGGGAGCAAACACAAAACAAAACAAGGCTCGCCTCCCTCTTTCTTTTCTATCACTTGCCCTAATTATTTTCCCACTTTAAAATTCTACATCAACTTTAATTAAGCTGGCCTTCGGGCAGGGAAGTCTGGCAAACTTGGAGAAGTTCACTTGTTTATTTTCTCATCACTCAGGGGTTGGGTTGTCATGGCCCACTCTGCCTTTCTGTCTCTCTGCGGCAGGATGTGGCGGCCTCCGGCCCGTGGCAGGACAGGTGCAGGGAAGAACTCGTGGCTGAGGGCTCCGAGAGACACGCTTCTTCAGAAAAATCTACCATTGGTCAATTTATGCTCCGGTTTTGGCTCACTTCCCCCTCCAACCCCCTATCTCCTGCGGGACCCTGCAAGGTCAGGTGTGGTAGAGGGGAGCGATTGTTAAGCAGCTGAGAGAGCATTGGGCTTGGAACTGAATTTGGCCACTTATATTTGTTGGGGACAGATAAGCTGCCATCCATACCATTGTAAAAGGGACAATACTGTTTTTTCTGTCCTTTTAAAAACAAACAATACATCTGGTCAGCCTAGTCTCACTGGGCTAAATTCAAGGTGTCAGTGGGCTGATCATATGTACTATTTTAAACGGGACAGAAAAAGGCCGGCACTGACCCATTTAAAACGGTCTGTTCGGTCAGCCTAGGTACAGGTCATCCATGCAGTTATTAACTCATTCAGTTGTTCATTCCTTTGCTCATTTATCCACTTTCTCCCAACCCACTGAGCAGAAGTATATGCTTGCTTCTGTCACCACCAAGCTCCCCCTCGGCCAGCCCCAGAAAATTATTTGTGGGCAAGTTACTGGACTCCTCTGAGCCCATTTTTTATCCCTGAGTTGTTTCAAGGACAAAGAGATCATATGAAGGAAAGCCAGTGTGACTCCTGGCGCAGTGTGGTGGCATCCTGTGGCACCTCTAAATTACATCCATCATCATCAGGCCTGGGCTCTGGGTCTTAGCGGGCCTTGACTTTTGCTAGCAAGTCAAAGGCTCAGACCAACTCCAGGGGCAGGGATGTCAGCTCATCCTGAAGTTGGCTGAACTCTGATGAAGTGGAGAATATGAGAGCTGGGGGCTCTGGAGGAGCCAAGGAGCCTGGGTGGCTGGCTGGGGAGCATGGTACCTTGCTGGGACACCCTGAGCTGTCCCAGGAGGTTGGGTGGGGTCTGAAGCTCACTTTGAAAAGTGGCTGAGGACAGGAGATGCAAGCAGGTGTCTGCTCAGTCTGGTGAGGGGGCAGTGAAGGAATGGCAGAGCGAGTGAGTGAGCAGGTGATTGGGCAAAGGAAGGAATATATGAATGAATGAATGAACAACCAAGTGACTGAATAAAAGAGTAGATGACTAACTGAACGAATGGGCAAAGAGGTAAGTGAACAAGTGGGTAAGTGTGAGTCAATGAACACATGAGCATAAGTAAGGGAGTGTGAGCAAATAATTATGCTAAAGATTGAAGGGATGGATGAATGAGTGAATGTCCAAGTGAACCATTAAGTGATTAGATGAATTGTTTAATTAGGGAATGAATAAATGAGTGAATGAATGGAAGAGTGGACAAATGGGTAAGGGACTGAGTAAATGAATTAATGAGTGAGTGAAGGACTGAGTGGATGAGCCTATGAACAAAGGAATGAATGAATGTGGCTGAATGAATGTCTGAGTGATTTCATGAATGAATTAATTAGGGAATGAATGAGTGAATGACTTGAACACATGAACAAGTGATTCTGCCTCCCACCCCTGGTATGAGGAAAGGGGACCTGCTGCCAGGAGGGTGTCGGGAGGTGATGCCCTCCCCCACATGGCCACAGAACCCCATGGCTTCCAGACCATGGCCGGCTGTTCCACTACGCACAGACGCAAGCAGGACTGCCATGTGTCGCTTACCCCACCGGAACTGCACCGGAACGACTGAAACGCAGATGTCAGTAAAATAACATATCTCTGGTGGCTTGTCTACCTGTCTCCCTCACTGCTGAGAAATAACGCACCGCAGCGGGTTAAGCTGACAATAAACACAGGAATTGACTTCAATGGGAATGAACTTGCTTGACTGTTGACAAAAATCTAAGGTGATGCAACTTCCACTGGGCTTGCCACTGGCTCAGGTGGCAGCTGGCTGCTGCTGTGCTTCTTCCTCCTTGGGACAGGGATGAAGGACAAAGGCCCCAGGCTGATAAAAGGGTCTCTGTCCCTGGGCCTAGAGGCAGATCACAGTATCCTGAAAGGGCCAAGGCCTGGCTGTTGTGGTGGCACAGACTTTGATGGGGAGAGAATGCTAGTAAGAGTGGGTGTGAGGAAGGCCTCTCGTCTTCCCCCCTTCTAGTTCTGGACCCCCTCCAGGGTGAGATGTGGGCAAGGCAGGCTCCCTCTCCCTTCTCACCAGGGCACCCCAGCACAGGTCTGCACAGCTGCTGCGTACAGGCCAGTGGTGGGACACTTGGAGGAGTGGGCAACGACCCCCAGCTTCAATGTCCAGCCCCTGCCAGCAGCCTGCCCACCGGGCAGCCTGAAGGGAGATGAAGGCAGGCTTCAGCAGAGGGCACTCAAGTCCTAGGAATCTGCACTCAGCGAAGCACGTGTGTGCTCCGCGGTTTCCCGGGACGTGGAGATCGTGAATCTCGGTAACTCGAGCCCAGGGCCTCATCACTCACCGTGATGGTAGGGCGATCAGGGGCTGGAGTGCATCAGTCTAAACAAAACACACACACACACACACACACACACACACACACACACACACACGGGACTCGTCCAAATGAGCCCTCTTGGCCACCACTGGGGACACCCTCCCACCCCCGCAGAAGGCAGGGAGCGGTGTGGGGAGGGGGCCCGGGAGGGGCTGGCGGCCTAGGGTTCCTTCCTCCCCGGACCCCACCTGTGAGCCGGTGGGAGACGTGAAATCTCCCTGGCAGCGACTGGGCCGGCTCAGCCATGTTCAGTGATGTTAATGAAATGCCGGAGCACTTGTCCTCTCAGACAGCGGCCCCTTTTATTTTGGAATGAAAAGCTGCATTAGTCTGAATGAGGTTTGGAGGCCTCATAAATCCCAAGCTGGCGGCCTCGTGGGGGAGCAAAGAGCCCAGGCCTGGCTGGTGGTAGACTTGTTTACCAACAATCCGAAACGCCAGGATTGGCGCTGCCCAGTCCTCGGAGATGCAGCTTGAGATCCTGCCAGCCCCGCTGGTGGCAGGACAAGCCTGGAAAGGCACACAACGACAGGGAGAGAGGGATGCAAGTGCCTGGGGACAACAGAGCTCCCCAGTTTGCTCTAGTGAGGGCCTCAAATCCAATTCTACTCTTAGCCTTTCTACAAGCAGCCAGAAAGCCCCAGTGGGTGTCTGGCAGAGGTGACAGAGACCTGCTAGAGCCTGTCCCCTGCTCAGCCCAGATGGGATAGGACAAGGGTTAAGCCCACAAGCTTAGGAGGCAGCTAGGCCTGCATGTAGATCCTGGCTCCTCACCCACGGTGTCTGGCAGTGAAGGCCAATGAATATGGAAGGAAAGAAGGAAGGAAAGGGGTGGAGGGAGCGAGAAGGTCACGTACTAGCTGCGCCTTTGGACTTAAGCTCTCTGAGTCTTCATCCGTGAAATGTACAAATCACACAGATCCTATCATCATAGCCAGCTGTGGGGAGGGTTAGCTGAAGTGATGCATGTAAGGTACACTGCGTGTGTCATCCAGAACACAGAAAACACGTATAAATACTAGTGGTCATTATTATCACTGCTGTTTTTGTTGTTATGCTTCCCACCCTCCTCCAGACTGGGAAGGAGCAGGCTGCTGTTAGTTTGGGGAGATCTCTGTGTGACAGAATGGCTTGCAGCTAGGTCCAGAAGAAGGTCCAGCCCTGGGCTGGGGGCAGCTGGCTCCCCTCTGCCCCCAGGGCTCCAGCAGGGCTCTCCAGCCCGGCAGGTGAGCCCCACAGCCCCTGCAGGTGGAGGCTGTTTCCTACTGCAGACAACACAGAAGCAGATAACACAGTGCTGGTAACCCCTGCCCACTCTGAAACGTGCAGGAGCAAGACCGGGCCCGGGAGGCTTTCCTGGGGGCGGCAAGGGGGCAACAGGTGACAGGGCCGCACTCGCATACCCCGGGGTCCTCAGATTGCCCCTCAGCCTTTATCCATTCACTTCTCTGGTACCTTTCTCGTGCTGGTTTTCTTGGAGGCTGCTCCTCTTCCTCACACTCCTCACCCTTCATTTCTTCCTCCCCCTGGCCTTTCCGAGGGGTCTGGTTCCAAGTGCAGATCTGCCCATTTCCAGGTGTCACACTTCTACTCTGTTTCTTCAGGGTCCTGGCCAGGCCACTGTTGCCTGCACCCTGCATGCTGCCCCCCCTCTCACGGCAAGAGGCTAAGCTGCAGGACAACCAAAACAGATCGAGCATCCAGGCTCTCCCTCCCTCCCCCACCCCCTTGGGCACTGCTGGGGATGCCTTTTAAGCCCTTCACGCTTTGCCTGGAGTTCAAGTCCTGACAATCCTTTTTCCATTCCCCCATCAGGGCACAGGAATTGTCTTCCTTAGAGAACAGCAGGGACTTTTTGGTTCCTTTTAGCTACTAAAACAGCTGTGGAAGCTGATAGATGATGGAGACGGGGTGTTCAGTCTTGAATGTAGATGCACCTCTAGCTTTAACCTGGAGGGTGGGGCCTTCTGCTCCCCTCTCTGGGGCTCTCCTTGCTGGTGCCCACTGGGGCCCGTTACTCTCTATCAAGTGGTGGCAGCTGCTGCTTCTCTGGCTGTGGTCTGCACGTCCTTCCCGCCGGTCTCGGGGTCGACATTTTCCATAGGCTGCTTGGGAAACGGGCCTCGCTTGCTCCAGGGTGAGGAAGGCCCAATCGGGCAGCCAGCCAGCCAGTGACCTCCCCTTGCTGGTGGATCTTTGAGATCGGCCCTTCAGACCAGCACACCTCTTTCTCTTCTCAGGAAGCCTGGGAATCTCACCCCATCCTTCCACAGCCCCAGTTGTCTCCACCTCGGGTGGGGGTGGGGGGATGTCCCCTCCTAATTGTCAGCAGTGGCCAAGCTGCAATAATTCGCAGCCCCACACAATGCCACAGTCCCCTAATCCCAGACAGGGAGGAAAAGAGAAGACCTGGAAATTAACAGGCCAGATAGAGCTTGACTCCTAGTCTATTTGTAAGAAAATTAAAGATTTGCTTCTCTGATGTTGGGGGCCATGCTCTTACCAGACAGCTGGCAAACGGGAGGGATTGGGAATGATGGACTAGATCAAATTATTTAAATGAGGAAAAATAAATTCACACGCAGCCTAGCCGCTGCTGGTGACAGATCCGTTTATTTATCTACTGTATCGGCACTGCTTTGTCTCTGTCAAAAAGGTCATTAAACTCGCCTAACTGCGTAATTCGCAGCCTCCTGCTCCAGACTCGCTCCACAGCCCTTCCCTTCCCTCGACACCCAGCACCACTTGAAAAAAAATTTATTATTGCTAATAAACAAGGTTGTGTTTTTTTTTTTTTTTAACCCTTTCTAGCTTGTTCCCCTACTGGTCCTGCTCCATCCCACAGAACATGACAGTTTCTCTGCATTCTTTCCCAGGAGAAATGGGGGAGGGAGGCCAGCCTCCAGGAGAGCTGGAGAAGAGGGATGGGAAGTAGCGGGGTACATCGCAGCCGCTCCTCTGAATCTAAGGATGTAGCCTTCTTCCTCCGAAGCCCCTGCCGTTGCAGTCAGTGCACGGTCAAGTGTTGCCTTCCACCGCAGAAGGTCTGGCCTGGGCTCTCCCGCCCTTCCCGGCTCCCCCTGGCCCAGCGTGGACAATTCCCTGAATTCGGTCTCCCCGAGCCGCAGCCCCAACTGTGTTTTCACGAGGGATGGGGTTGGGGAGGGAAACCGGTTCCTGGGTCCGGCGCCCGCCGCAGCCGTCCAGCCACCGCCGGCGACGTGCAGCGGGAAGGCGAGACTCCGCAGACGGCGGGCTCCCGGTCCCTGTGCTCCCCGAGGGCGCGTCTCCGCCAGCTGGTCGGCCCGCGAGGCTGCCGCCTCATCCAGCTCGCGGTGCCAGGCTCTGGTGCTCCGCGCCCGGCTCCCAGGCTCCGTGCCCTCGCAGTTGCAGGGACCGGGGGTGGCAGGGCGGATAGGGACGTCTGGGAAGCGAGGAGCGTCCTCGTTTTCCGGGCGTCCCCACACCGTGTCCGGGGTCCCCTGCCCTGCCCCCTGCGCAGGTGTGAGCGCGCGAGTGTAGCCTCGGCGGGTGTGAGTGTGAAGTGTATGTGCGCGGGGGAGTGCGCGGAGGGAGCGCGGGCGGCGGGCGGCGCGGGAGGCGGGAGGCAGGGCGCGGGGGAGGGGGCTGGGAGGGAGTGTGTGCGCGCGTGCAACTCCACTCCGGGGCTTTGTGCGAGCCCGGGCGATAGCATCGGCGGCGGCAGGAGGAGGAGCGGCCGGAGACGCGTGCAGCCCTCCCGCCAGCGCCCGGCAGCCGGGGCAGGTGGGAGCCCGCGCGGGAGCGGAGCCGACGCGAGCCGGAGCCTCGTCCGAGCCGAGCCCGGGCGGAGCCCAGAAGCCTTGCTCGCGGGCTGCCCGTGGGCGGCAGCCGGGCGGGGCGGGCGCCCGCGGGGCAGCCCCCCAGTAAGATGTGCGCGGCGCCGCGGGGCGTCCCCCACTCGCAGCAGCGCTCGGGAGCCGGGCAGCTGGGCCAGGCGGCGCCTCGGGGGCTGCTGCGCGCCCGCGCCTAGAGCTGCCGCCCCAGGGAGCCCGCCACGGCCGCGCCCCGGGCACGCTCGGCGGCGCCCAACGATGACCGCTCCCTGGCGGCGCCTCCGGAGTCTGGTTTGGGAATACTGGGCCGGGCTCCTCGTGTGCGCCTTCTGGATCCCGGACTCGCGCGGGATGCCCCACGTCATCCGGATCGGTAAGGGCTCCCCGGAGCCGGGGGTCTTCGTGCGTCTGGGAGGGGCGGGAATTGGGGGGGGGGGCTCTCAACGCGACCCCAAGAGATAACCCCCAACCTCTGCGGGCTGCCGGTGCCGGGTGACCACCAGGAGCTCTTCCCCGTGAGGACAAAGTTCCAAAGCTGGGGTCACGGGCCTTACTTATTGGGGAGCAGGCAGCCGGGCTGCGGCGGGCGAGGGCCAGGGGCCCTGGTAGCGCCCCTGGGAGGCCAGACCTGGCGAAGTGTAGCGAAGCGTTTCAGCCTCAGCCCGAGTCGCGGGCGCAGTTCCCGGCGACTGCCAGCACGACCGGCCGCAGCCCGAGTTCTGGAACCCGGTTTCTCCGCGGAGCGGGAACCCCGGGGAAGGCGCCAACTTCTCTGCCCTCCTCGCTCCCCGCGGGCCCTCGCCCCCTCCTGGGGCTTGGCTCCCGCGGCCGCGGCGGGAACGCAGGAGGCGGCTTCGCGTGTCCGGCGGCTGCCCTCGGCCGCGGTAGCCCGCATTCAGCCCCGTGGCGTTGGGCAGGGGAAGGGCCGCCCCGGGGGTCGCTCCAGCCGCCCCTCACGGCGGAGGCCTCTTCCCGGCCTGGGGCAGCGCGGGTTGGGGGAAGGGAGCCACGGAGTCCGCCCAGCGCAGCCGGGGAAGGCGGCAAGAGGGACGCGAGTGGTTTTTAAAGTTAGCCGAAATCCCTCCGCAGCTGGCGGCGGCTGGCGGGCCGCGCGCGGCTTTCTGGAGCTGTCGTCTCCGCGTCTGTCCTCGCCGAGACTCTTACTTGGGGCTTTAACTTTGTTGTGGCCGCCCCAGGCACCCTGTGGGCAGCGCTCTGGGCTGTGCGGGCCGTGCGGTGGGGCCGCTTGTCCCAGGCCCGCGACCGCCAGGGCTGGGCCCGGCCTGGCCACTCGGGAGCCGCCGCCACGCAGGCCCTGCGCCCGCCACCAGGCCAGAGACCTGGGCCGCCTGGGTTCGCGAGGCGCCACCAGCAGCGTCCGGCAGAAGGCGGGCAGAGGTCTGTTGAGCCAGGGCCACCTTCTTCGTGGCTGTCCTCCAGGCGCGGCTCCTGGGTTGCCAGATGCGTGACGGGTGCAGGGAACCAAAGTCGGGCGTGGTTTCCATACTTAAGGTTTTCCTGGGAGGCCGTCAGAAATCCTGGGGGTCTGTCTCGTCGTGGCTCTCTCCTGGATCCCAAACCCTCTTGGACTGGACATCTGGATGGGGGTAGAACACAGTCCTCGGGTCCGCCAAGGCAGGGGTCTTTCAGCCCGTGCCCAGAATCCCGGCCGGCGCACACCGCACATCGGAGGCAGAGGAGTCTAGTCATTGGATTCTGGGTACAGCCCTTAGGGTCAGGTTTAACCCTTTGCAGCCCAGGGTGTTCCTAGCAAGTCAAAACTATGTTCTGTCTCTGCCCCAGAGCCTAGTTTAGTCACCATTCCAGGGGCAGGCGGCCCCTTAGTAGTGGGCCAGCATTTCCTTTATTGTCTCTTTCTTTCCCTCTTGTTTTTTGGGAGCTTGCCTAGTAGGGTGCCCTTGGGGAAAAGAGGGACGACCCAAAAGATGCTCTTTGCTCAGCTCATGCATTGTAGATTCTTCTTCCATGGTCCTTCCTCTGCAGAGATGGGATGGGCATGCTCCCGGTCTGCCCTCTAGGATGGAGGTCTTTGGGGACGTAGGAAGACAGCAGCGGGCGAGGGCAGCCCCGGAAGAATGAGCCGAGGAGGGGCAGGATGATGTATCCTCACTTGCCCCCACTTACTGTGAAATTGACTTGCACTGGGAGACTCCTCACTGCCCTGAGAGGAGGCCCCAAGCCCGCCCGCCCTTTCTTGGGTTCAGCGTGTACTAATGCAATTAAGGATGGCAAAGCCCTCTTCTCTTCTAATCTTCTTTGTATGAAGCCCCAGGATTGATTGGCGTGTCGGCCCAGGCCATTTATATCTGAGAGCCTGGCCCCAATTTGGTTCCCAGTCCGAGGACTGGGGTTCTGTGCCGATGCCAAACGTGACCACCCACCAGAGCTGCGTCAGCTTGGACAGAGGATGGGAAGGCTCGGAGGCCTCTGGGTTTCTCTGGAGCTTCCTGGGGATCTGAACTTCTGTCTTTCTGAGTCCACACTCGAACGAACCTTAGCTGGAGCCAGGGAACTACAGTGGACGTGCCAGAGAGAGAGAGAGAGAGAGATACAGACAGACAGACAGACAGACAGATAGAGAGACTCATGCTGAAACCTAAACACTGCCTAGGCTGGGCCTGACTGGGCTCCATGCCATCTCCCTTTTCTCATCTTTCCCCACCCCTGTGATTTCAGGGCACTGGCTGGGCCTGCAGAAATTGAGGCACCAGAAATTGAGCTCCAGAGTGAGCTGGGTTCTTCTGGTTCCCGAGACTGGTGCCGGAGCCAGCTGCATTTGGAGCCGAATCTTTCCCTAGCTAGCAGGCGTTGCCGAGCACCAGCCAAAGACAGGGGTTTCCTGCAGGTGGGCAAAGGGCTCTCTGGACTGGGGAACAGCATACCGCCTCCTCTCTTTGTGCCTCTTTTGGGGGCTGAAATTTCCTTTTAGACAAGGAGATGGATAGCTCAGCAGTGTGACAGAGTGTTCAAACAATCCGTCTTGAATAGATGAATTGCATTGCTCTGTCTTTTTGTAATTGTGTCTATCAGAGGGAGAGGTCAAGGCATTGATTGCTTGGATGGTTTGCAAGTAACAAAGGAGAGAGTGAGGGAGTGAGTGAGGGAGAGAGAGTAATTGGATTGTAGTCGCAGAAAAAAATGGTCATTGATTATTTTATATGAATCTATGTGGTAGATGTATTCTGCGTGTGATTATCAAGTGTTGCTCATTGAAGGTTTTCAAGGCATATTGTTCAGCATTTTATTATTATTATTATCATCGTTATTATTGTTCAGATCGGTCCTGGTCTTAACTTGTGGAAAGCAGTTTAATGCATGGGTCCTCTTAGCCAAATGGGCTTCAGTGACCTCATGTGGGGACCTGGATTTTCTTGTTACATGACCTAGAAGCTGCAGTGGAGGGGACCTAGGCTGGGAGCCAGGAGACCTCGGTTTTCTGATCTGTCTTCCCAGTTTACTGGGTCACCTTGGTCAAATTACAGTCTCCCCCAGCCTCGAGCCTCAGTTTTCTCATCTGTACACTGTTGGGGTGACCGTGATAGTTTGGGCTATTCTGTGGCTTCAGAGTTGCCTTCAGTGCAGGCTGGTGGGGACTGTCAGCACTATAGTGGGTTTCAGGTTAGATCTGTGTGTTTCATGTGGCTGCCTCGTGTTACATACATACTGTAGGATCGAGGGCCAGCCTAGAATTTGAAAGGGGAACCAGACAGCAGTGTCAGTAGCTGGGGAACTCTAGTGGATGTTGGGGCTCTCTAGTCAGCCAGGGGGCAGGTCCAGGGCCAAAAGACTGCAGAGACATAAAGCAGGTGTGTGTGGGGTGGGGGGCTGGCTCAGCTCCGGACTTTCAGAGTACCTACCAACAGCAGATCAGAGCCATGAGTCCCTGAGCCGAGGCTAGGGGGCCCAGCAGGCAATTACCACCTGTCCCAGGAACGTGAGGATCCCTCCCCCAGTGGTCCCACACCAGGCCTGCCTGCGTCTCCTCCCATCAGTTCACCCAAATGGCCTTGAACTTTTGTCTCCTGAGTTTGGGAGCCACTTCGTGTAGAACAATGAGAAATTTCTCACAGTGACTGGTGATGTGCTGAAACATCACGCCTTGTAGGAGCAGACAGGAGCTGAATGAAGATCAATAGGGTTTTCCCCTCTGGAAGTAAATAGCTTCAGACAAGACCTAGGAGTGGCCCATGGGGCCTTAGAAAGCATTAACTTGAGGAATTTCTGCCTCCACTTTCCAACCCAGCTGCTCCTGTCAGCCGGGGCTTCCCTCCTTCTGGAGCTGGCGTGTAATTTCTTCCCGATGCCTGCCTCGCACTGCGCTAAACAGTCTTTTGACGTCAGGATGATCTGGGGTTTTTAGAGGTGGTTGATGCAGGGTGAGGCAGGAAGTGCATCCGACTAGGCCCTTCCAAGGTCACTTGCATCCCACCAAACAGAACACGTGACTTCAGAAGTCCAGCCCGCTGCGCTATTGTGAAAGGATTTTGGGGGACTTGCTCTTTATCCCCCAGCCCCCTTCTGGAATGCAAGGCTTCTTGGTTGCTTTTAGGATCCTTTGTGGAGTCTGTGAGCCTCCCTGAGCCCCTGCCCCAGGAAACAGAGTCCCCTCCGAGAGGGAGGAGGAGACACAGTTGCCCCTGTGGGCACTAGGACAACCCTTCCTCTTGGGGGAGGCGCAAGGCCATATACAGAGGAGGCTGCAGGGCTACTGCGGGTGCTCTTTTATGGGGAGACCCGGTTGTGCTCAACAACTGAGGCCAAGCTTCCTCTACCCTGTCACGGACAGTTGCCCTTGCCTCTGCCTCCCGCGGTTGCAGCCTGAGCCCCTCTTTGCTGGCTCAGGACTCTCCAGAGGGAACTGAGAAAGCGGATACTCTACCTGGCTGGGTAGCGTAGAGGAGCCCGGAGCTCCCCAGGCCCGGCCTGGCAAGAGGGAGGACTGACGCTCCAGGACCAGGGCTGGAGCTTTGGCTGGGGGGTTGGGCCAAGGGCCTGCTGCCGATGGGGGGGCCGCCCTGGCTTGTTGGCTTGAATAGCAGCTCTCCCAGGTGCTGATCCCCAGCAACGGCACCAGGGGGCAGTGTGCCTGTGCTGAGGTGGCTGCGTCTGTCTGGTCTCCAGACTGAGCCCCCCTGGGTCTGAAGCACAATGACTAAGGAAAGAACACGCAACAACAGCACATGGGTCCCAATTTATTTGAGCTCTTATTCACTGCTAGGTCTTGGGCTTAGTGCTTTTCAATCAATGACTAGCAATGTGGGCAAATAGTAAGTGCTCAATAAATGCAGCTGTCGTAGTTCCCCATCATCTTATTTAGTCTTCACCACCCTGAAGCCTTATTCCCATTCTGCAGATGAGGGAACTAAGCTTGGTGAAGTCACTTGCCCAAGATCACTCAGCCAGTGCGTGGTAGGGAGAGGGTAAGAACTGTCTCCCTGACTCCAGATCCTGTGCTTTTAGCTGTCTGTGTACTTGGAAGATAGAAATCTGCAATTTTCACAGGCACTGAGAGCACCGCCCCACCCCCATGGGTCTAGGTGCTGCACGTGGCTGCTGGGCCGGGCTGTTTGGTCTGCCGTGGGGGATGGGTGTATGGTCTCTGCGGCATTTAACCCTACAAATGCCGGCTTCCAGAGTCAGACTGTTCTTAGAGATGGGCCACGTGGCAGATACGCTTCCTTGAGAAGAGAAGTGTGGATGGTCTTTCCCACCCCTTCCACCAACACTCATTCTTATACTGACTGTACCCCACCTCTTCCCGGCTTCTGCACGCTGCCCAATGCTCTCATTCAAGTCTGGAATAAAAGCTGGCCTTCTCCCTGTGTGTGGTCCATCCACCCACAGGAATCCCACCACTCTGGGAATCCAGCCTACACACCCACCTGGCAGCCACCAGGCTGTTCTCAAAGACAGTGTCAGAGCCTTGAGGAAACCGCAGGGCCCCATGTCTGCATCTCCCCTCGCAGCCAGCAGCTGGTGACCTGGCCTGAGAAGGTGGCCGGTGAGTTAGCTCTTTGTCCGCCCTCTTTTCCCTCACCCGCCCTTTCCTTCCCCACTCCCATACCTTCTGCCCTCCAATATTCCTGCCAGGCTAATAGGTTTTATGATCATTTTACTTCTAAGCAGAGTCACACTCGGACCTTCTCAATGGAGCCCTCCTTGCCAGAAATTGAGTCTGGGGGACGATATGAGGGTGGGGCCCGCTGACCCTGGGCTCTGGAATAGCTGTGCTGTCCTACAGACAGAGCTGCCCCACCTCTTCCCCCAGGAGGCACACCCAACCCTTCTTTGTCTCCAGGTTCTTTCTGCCAGGAGGCATGGGCAGCCTGGGATAATGGTGGCTGCCAGGCACCGAGCTCTTCCGGAAGTGGGCTCAACTGCCCTGCTCTGAGTCCTTACAGAGGCGCCACACTGAGGACCGGCCAGCTCAGAGGGATCATGCTACTACTTTCTAGGGCCTCAGTTTCCCCATCTGTAGAATGGTGACAGTACTGCCTGCCTCATAGAGTCAAATAGGTGTGACAGCTTTTCAAAAACAAACAAATAAAAAAACCAAAAAAACGTAAATGCTCTCCAAAGATGAGCATTTCTTCTTGTTGTTCAAGGCGTCTGACTGGCGCAGGGCCAGGACTAAGGTGAGTTGAGTGAGGCAGCCAGGGAGCGCAATTTAAGGAGGCTCTTAAGTGCTGACCCTGTACTTGCACAACTGACCAGGAGAGTAAGTGCCTCCTTAAATGGTGTGCCCCTAGGGGCCTCATCGGCCTGCACCAGCACTTGTGTTTGCTGGTGGAGACAAGTTTTCTTCTTCTTCTCCGTACTCCAGAGCCTGAGTAAGGGTGATTGGGAGAAAGGGGACTGGATTGAGGGCTAGGGGACTGGGTTTGAGGATAACAGCTCATTCTGAGTTTGCTTTTGTTTCCCATTAGCCACATTTTGTAGCAGCCATACCCAGAACATTCTGCCCCACATTATCTTGTTGTCTCTCCTTTGGAATTACCTCCAGTGTCCACACTGTTTCCTACTCCAGCCTGGCACGGCCCTCTCCCCAAAGCCCATTTTCCCACATTCCTCTCTTTGCATCCTTTGACATTTAGACCGTCTTTACTAATGCTTATTGACCTTGGCTATAGTTATGCTTGTAGGTGTCTAGGGCTTTGCTTTCTCTAGTGCAGGGTTTCATGCTTCTCCCATTAGGCAAGGAGCTGCCCAAGGGTGCCCGAGGCCACCTCTCCCACATCATTACCAAGAGGCAGAAAGAAGTTTCTGGAGTCAAGTAATATATTTCATTGATTCTGAGATAAGACCCTCCCATCCCCATTTTTCACATTACTGAAATCAGTATGTCTCACATGCCATGTCCAAGTTTACATGCAGGTTTTCTTTTTTTCTTTCTTGGCACTTCAGAATATAATGGTGCATCTTGGATTTGATTAAATGTGGCTGTGTGACATTGGGCAGGTCACTTCACCTCTGAGCCTCCATTTTTTTATCTATAAGATAGAAATAGTAACATTAGATTAAGCTGTATTCAGCTGTTCTTGACCTACAAAACTTTCATATGGTTGAAACTTATGGGATTATAGGGTTAGTGCAAAGATTAAAGTAGATAAAGTATATAGAGCTTCCTGAGCAGCGCTTGATGCTTAATAAATGTTCTAAGAAGAGGATTCCCCGAGCGTGGGGACCATGTCTCCACCGTTAGACTGTGAGCTCTAAGGGCTGTGTGCGTCTCACGTATCACCTGCCTTGTGCCAACCCTGGTGCTCAGTACTTCATGCAGCTCAATATGTGGCATTTGCCCATTACCCATGTACCCATATGCCTGTAGTGGAACGGATGGGCCAGCAGCTTGTGACAACTATCCGCTATGGTAGGGAGCAAGGGAGGTGCCCTTCCTCGGAGGCTTCTGTATGTCAGCTCCCAGACTCCTT
Organism: Lyroderma lyra; assembly: GCA_004026885.1. Taxonomy (NCBI): domain Eukaryota; kingdom Metazoa; phylum Chordata; class Mammalia; order Chiroptera; family Megadermatidae; genus Lyroderma; species Lyroderma lyra. The sequence continues at coordinate 69,508 of PVJL010003541.1, read as the reverse complement.
TGGGCCTGTTATTTCTCACAAACCTGCAGTCCATAGGGTGCTGGTCCCTCCTTCCATTTGCAGCGTTTTCATTGAAATGCATTTGCAGGTATTCAGAGCTGAGAAGTTTCTGGTGATGAGATACTCTTGAGGTCCAGGGAATCTTGATCAGTCCTAGGATGGGGAGTCTAATCTTGCTTCCTGGGCATGCAGTAGCTACAGCCCAGAGAGGGTCTGCGGCTGGAGGCTGGGCCCCAGGGGATAGACACTGCTGGCTCTGCTGGGAGACACCAGGTAATGAGGCTGCGGCAAAAGCTGAGGAGGAGAGTGTCCCTATGATGATCATTCAGATTGGAGAAAATGAGATGGAGTGAGATACGGGGGGAGTGGTGGGCTTCGGTGCCATGCTGAATGGTGGTGAAGGAAGGCAGAGGGGAAAAGAGGAGCAAGAGGGAGCTAAGATTCTGGTTTGTGTGAAGAGGGTTCCGAGCCATAGGAGACAATTAAGTCTTGTGTTATTAAAGGGACTAATGCAGATTGGCTGCCGATGGGAGGGGATTTATAGAGTTCTCAGAACAACAGCAAGGATGAGCTCTCTTTAAAGATGGGAATGAGGAGACTTCTGCAAAGCCTTCCTGCATCTGCTTTGCAGAACTGAAATATGCTATTCCAAAACGCCTGACCAATTGGGCAGAAAAGCAGGAGCAGGCAGCCCCGGGCTTCCCAGGGCTGCAGGCGTCACATTTGCTGTTTATGGTGAAGAATCACATAATCCGGGCTGAAAAGAACCCCAGGTGTCATTCCAGGCCTCTGGTTTCCAAAAATTCACACGTGTCAGAGTCCTCTGGAGCTCTCAGTAAAATACAGATTTCTGGGCCCCACCCCCACAGCTTCTGATTAACGGGTCTAAGGTGAGGCCTGATCATTTGCATTTGAACAGATTCCCAAACAATGCTGATGCTGTTCACCTGAGGACCACACTTGGAGAACCACTGTTTGGAGGACCCACTCCTCTTAGTAGCCTCTGGAATACCACCTGTACCTGGAAGCTCACCACTTTTTGACGCTGCTTTGTTTCTGACTGCAAATATTTTGGCCCACTCCAATCTCTGTTGCAGAATTTCTTCTCAAATTTGTCTCCCTGCAGTTCCAGGGAAGGCAATAACTTGGAAAGTGTAGGTTCTGAAATTCATCTGTCTGGGTTTAAACTCTTGTTCCCTACCTCCAGGCTCTGTCACTTGGGGCAAGTCACTTAACTTCTCTAGGCTTAGATTTTCTTATCTGTAAAATGGGAATAATAATAAATTTGACCTCAAATTGGGATCATTGGATGATTAAAATGCTTGGCACAAAGGAAGCTCTCAATACATTTTAGCAATCTAGCAATGTAGATAGGCTCGCAGGTTCTAGAATCTGACAGCCTGAGTTTGAAGACTGTCTCCATCACTTGCCCCCTGGGCAAGTTTTTTACCTGTAATCTTGCAAAATGATAATGATGATGATGATGGTGGTGGTGGTGGTGGTGGTGGTAGTGGTGGTGGTACCTGCTTCACGGGGTTTTCGTAAGGATTAAATAGTTAATGCATGTGAAGTGTTTAGATCTCAGCCATGGTAAGCACTCAATAAATGTTACCCGTTACTCTTACTATTACGATCACTGGCCACTGATTCTGATCTAGACTCGCTCCCTCTCTGACCCACAATGCAGCCCCACAGAAATGTAAAGCCATTTCTCCCCATTAAAGATGCTCGATTCTTTCAGTGTGGTGCCAGGAGCTAATCACAGTATTGCTTACGTATTGAAACCAGTAAACTCATCACCTCCTCAGATGTCAGCTTCGGTGTCTAGTTATACAGCCCCAGATGGTTTCAGCCTGTTCAGCAGCCATTTTGCTCTGTTGATTTATACTGAGCTGGTGGTCTCCTGAGAGCGCAAGGTCTTTTCCACAGGCACAGCCGCTGATCCATAACTTCTCTCATCCTCTCTTTGGCTGATCTTTTGAGCCTAAAGGCAGGACCTGTCATTTATCCCTAGTAAATCCTATCATTGAACCTCCAGGCGGTTATTCTTCCCTTTGTTTCTGGACCACCAAGGCCTGTTCCCATCACCCTATCCTTGAGAGTGAGGTATAAATGTCACCTTCTTCTTCCTCGCTGGCCTCCCTCCTTGGGCCCATGGTGGAGAGGTTAAGTGGCTACTGGCTTACAGTGTGGTTAGGGCTGGGAACCACTGCTTGACACCGTGAAGCTTTTCTGACTCCCTTTCTGACATGCTTCGTGCCATCTGACCTGGGATGAACATGTTTTCCCTCACTTCAGCTACATCTGCCATCAACACACCAGGCAGGAAATGACCAATGTCAGAGACTGTTGTTGCCATTATTCAGTGGCCTTGGATACACTACACTGCACTTCAACCTGCTTCAGAATCCCACTGATTTCCTTATGCTTTCAGGCCCTTTAGGACCAGCCATGGTTGGCATCTCCAGACTCCTGCACCATCACAGCTCCAGTGTGCTGACCACCCAAGTCCCCAGAAGGCACTGTGTTTTCCCTCATGCTCTGAGCCTCTGCTCTTGCTGTTCTTTCTGACCAACTTCTGGTCTCAGCAAACATGTCTTCTCCTCCAGGAAGCCTTTCTTGACTCCCGCCTTCATCGGCAAGTCCCCAGAGTATTCTGAACTTCCCTTGTCACCATACTTTCTGTACTACAATTCTTAGTTACCTTAGAGATAAGCACTATGCAAACATGGACCATGGCTGGCTTATTCACTGTTTTGTCCAAAGCATTATACATTGTACCTAGTAGGTGATTAATAGCTATTTATTGAATAAATAAATGCATGGATGAATGTAGTCCTTTGAATGTAAGCCCACCTCACTGCCTGGTCATTCAGCTCAACACTTTTTCCATGTTGTTAACAGGGTTTCATGGAAGACGTTGTTAGATTTGTCAGTAGAGTTAGTGTCCTAATGGTGTCCATGGTATTCTTCTCATACATCAACTCAGCAACCTCCATGCCAAGACCTTTTCCATGTAGACTACTGGGAAAAGCTGGAGTATTTAGAGGAGTGTGGGCCCGTCTTTCTCAGGCCTCGGATTGGTCTTTACATTCATTGTCTGATTCATAGCATGATTCTCCAGTTGAGAGAGACACAAACTGTCTACTTTAAGAAAAAACAGTGAAAAGATCATGATCCACCAGCCCTTTCTGGCCTTATCATTCTTTCCTTCCCACTTGCCTCTTGGCATCTCTGCTCCTCCCTCTGGGAAAGAAACCAAGGAAGAGGATGTTTGCTGTTCCATCCTTAATTGGCTGGTCATTCAGGACAGCTGCCAGGCAGAATTGTAGCTGTGCCCTTGTGCTGCCACCAGTCATAGGACAGGGCTCCCCTTTTCCTGTCTTTACCACATCACTGGATCCCGCCAGGATATGTAGACAACAGGTCTACACAACAGCTTTCTAGAAAATGAGGTGTTGACCGTGAGCCTGGAGATTCAGGCTATATAGACAGTCAGCCTGGGCCATTTAGCCCTGGGAATGTATACGTCACACACACTGGGTCCTGGAGCAGGTGAACGTGTGCACATGTATGTGTTTGTGTACTTGTAAGAGATGACCAATTGGAGGTTTGCTTCTCTTGCACTGGCTTCCAAAACTGGGGCTCAATGGTCATTCTTTATCCCAAACCTGATGATTAAATACAGTGACTTTCAGTTGGATCAGTGGGGAAATGGAAGATTAAGTGATGATTCAAATTCCTGACTGATTGGGCTGATCTGTCTACTGTATTAGTGTAACTGAGAGTGAAGGTGGGACAGGCTTGCAGCAGAGTCCTGAGCTTTCCTTCCTAAACATGACAGGACCGGGATCTCTGCTGAGGCTAGGCCCTCCCCTTTCTTGCTTCCCTCCCTAAGGAAGTAGATGACAGATTATGAGCAGAAAGAGCCTCTTGCCTACATGGCCATTTTTCCTGCCTAGTTTAATAGAGGTGACAGCCATCTATTTTACTTGTCTCGTAACATCGAATCAGTAAATAAAATATGGGTGAACTCTCAGGTTGAGCTGAATTATGGCTGGTCCATGGGGACTGAAAGCTGGGGGAGAGCTGAGCAGAGATTGGATCCCTGGCTTCTCACAAGAGAAGCTGAGCTAAGCTTTGTGGCTTTCTCTGGACCCAGAAAACCTTTCCATGCTGAAGGAGACCAGGCGAGGTTGTCCTGTTTAACAGTCTCTGAGTCTATGGAAGAACACAAGTGGAGGCACCCAAATGTTGGAGCCACATGAGTACAGTACCTGCCCCCATTCTTTTCTATCACAGCTTGGGATATTTAGGACTGAGAGGGGGAAGTGACTGGTGCCACAAACCTTGGTAAGCCATGGGAAAAATCAGATAAAAATATGGGTCGCTGACCCCAGTCTATTAAGAAAATCCCATCCACTTTCCTATTACACACACACACACCAACACACACACACACACACACACACACACACACACACACACTTTTGGAGCTTTAAATTTGCAGCCTTAAAAAAGATTCCAGTATGGCAAGAGACTTATGAAACCCTTTTTCACATTGAGGGAGAACTACAAATCAGATTCATGTGTGTTTGTAAAAGCTGGTACACGAGGATACACCCTGTGTGGTTCCAAAGAGGCAGGGAAGGAACTTCAAGTTCACCACCAAGTTGAGTTCAGCACCACGGAGAGCACCCAGCCCTGAGGGTGGCGCGTAGTCGCCCTCTGCTCGCCTCTTTCCCGGTGAGGGTGATGTGGTGATTGTAAGGTCTTGCTAAACAGCCATTCTTTTCCCAATCGCTATTCCTCTAGGAGTCTCGTGTTTATTAACCGGACTGAGGTGTTTATCCGGCACACAGTAGGCTAGTAAAAACTATTTGTGATGGTTAAAATGAAGTAACTCACAGAAAAGGAAAATGAAGTGAATGGATGGAATTTTCTCCTTCTTTCCCCCCACAGAAATTGTTCTTAAATCTTTTATGCCTTGTACGGCTTGTCTGCTAGGGAGAGGAGCAGACGACAGAACGAGTGAATGCCCCATTGTCAAACATCACACCCCATACCATGCATCCTTGCTTAGCTTATCAGCGTCTTCTTTCACATTTCATTTGGTAAGTAGGCTTGTAGAGTGGTTTTTTCCTGCTGAAGATGATTTCTTAAAAGTATTTTGTGTTATTATTTCCTGAGGTGTGAAGCCCTGCATACCTGTAATAGAGCTGTATTTTCTGCTAGTAAATCAAATTACTCCTTGTTCAGGTGATGGGAATTAAGTGTGTCACAGTTTTGTGGCACTCCCCAAAGAACCCAGCAGTACCAGGTGGTCCACCACCTGGATGTGTCTGAGAAGCCTTGTGATTGGGTGTTGACAAAGGTCTCTCCCAGACAGGAAAGTGACCTTAGCATGCCTCAGAGAAAGTGGGGGGGCTTTTGTCTATCACTGGGGTGCTGCGAGTTGGCTGGAACATGTGGACTAGATGCCAAAGGACATAGAAAGTGAAGAGTGTTAGAATAATAGAGTCAGAAGAATTGGCTTTTGCCTTTGAACAAGGAGTGTGGTTTAGGTAAGTTGGGCTCCAGGGATTTGGGAGGCAAGATGGCACCTTGAGGTCATGCAGCAGCTAGAAAGATCTGGAATAGGCAGGGAGGAAGTGGGCCTACAAAGTAGGGTACTCCAGGGGCTCTGACTTGAGACAGCTCAGTCAGGGAGGACTGGGGTTTTTGCTGCTTCCTGATTGGATTCACAGAATCAGAGAAATCTGCTTTGGAAACATGGCTATTTTTATGCTGTTTGTATTTAGTGTTTATTTCCTGTCATTCTCACGTGGACTCTGGGCTGACTCATTGACTCATCGAACATTTTTGGAGCACCACTCTGTGTACTGTGGAAGACAAAGGGCAGGGAATGGCTGGGGTCTGGGGGAATGGAGCCGCCCGCATTCCTGGACCTGCTGGCATTGGAATGACCTTGTGGTAGGTCCAAGTAGGTGATCTGCAAGGGATGGCCATGGTTCCTCGAACATTTAGGTATGTGCAGTCCAGAGCAGAGTCCTGCACTTGGATCCTCCTCATTTCCCTGTGTGCTGGGGAGGAACATTGAGGCTCAGAGAGAAGAGGCAAGCCAAAGATCACCCAGTAGAGCCACGGCTCTGCCCTTTCACCTCCACTCCCACCCTCCTTGTTGCCCTTGCACCTTCTCAATCATTCTGTCACTTACATTGTTCTGTGAATTCCTTCATTCCTGAGCTGTCACACCCCATTCTCACCATGCTCAACAGTTCATTTTGGCCAATTCTCTGTCTCCGGACCTTGACTTTTCCAGGTGGGGCGTGTGTGTGTGTGTGTGTGTGTGTGTGTGTGTGTGTGTGTGTGTAGGAAGGAGAAAAGAGAGGAGCAGGGTTACTATCCTTTTTTTAAGTCTCTGAGGGAGACAATTCTGTCTCCTGGGTGAGAAAGTTCCTCTTCTGGCTAACTCAGATTCTTCCTGCTGCAGTGTCAATCCATCTTGTCCACGACCTGACATGGCAATTTGTGGAGTTTGGGAGGCAACATCTAGATTGGGAGCCAGTAGCTTCAGGGACTTTTCTTTCTGAGACTGTAGCAAAGAAGCTCTCAGACAATTAAACCAAAGTGGCTACACTTCTGCTCACATGGGCTTGGATAGATTTATATTATTTTCTTTTTTAAAATATTGGGACCTTCCCCCCCATGGAGACAGTGATTTATGAAATAATCAATTTCTTTAGCTACATAATACATTGGAGTGATCCGTCAGTGCAGGCATCCATCTGCCCCAGAGGCTGGCGAGGGCAGACTGCCTTTGAGCCCGGCTCACCCGGCAGAAGGTGGGTTTTTCTGTGAATTACATTGATCCCAGACCTGGTGAGGCCCATAGGAAGGCAGGTCTGGGACTCCTGCAGCCTCACTCTTTGAACAAAAATGCTAATGCTTTCTCCTTATCAGTAGTCTCAGCCTCACCCAGAGAGGAATGAGGTGCAGCTCGTGCTGTCCCCATCGTGCAGGTACGGAGTGAAGTGCTGGAGAGGAGGCTCCAGGACCGGAGCTTGCGGACATGAAGGCATGCTCATTTCTAAATCACTCAGGGCTGCAGCGTAGAAGAGGGAGCACACCTGGTGTTAGAGGTCCCAGTAGAAAGAATTGGAACTGTCACCAGTGGGATGATGGTCTGAGAAGGCAGAATTAGGTTCAATACCAGCTATATCTCATGTTCAGTGCTATTTGAAGATAAAATAAGATAACTGGCAGAGTAGTGAGCTTCCTGTTACAGGTGGTATTCAAGAACAGATTGGCCAGGGATGTTATGGAGGGGCTCTGGATCGCTTTCACTATGGTATTCCAGGCATCTCCAACTGTGCAGCTAGAGATGCTGTAAAAATCCAGGCCTTCTGAGTTCACTCAAAGGCCAGGGCTATGTCTGTTCCACGTCAAACAAACTCCATGAAGCCTGAACTCAGTCAGCGTGGTGGTTGCCAGGAATACTCTTAAAATCAGACTCTTCTCTGCATGTCCCATATAGCAGCTCATCCGGTGGCCATGCCCACGGGTCAGGAAGGAGACTGGGGGCTGGAGGGCCCATCAGCATAATGCCAAATATACTGGCATATCTGATGTCATTTAATGTTCACATCTTTCTGATGTGGCTATGATGACCTTATTTGGCAGATGTCAAAAAGAAGTAGATGGTCCACAGTCATGCAGCTGGTGGGGTGGAGCTTCATCCACTCATTCTCACAAGCAGTTGTTTGCTCACTGGGTCTTCACTGAGCACGTACTATATGCCAGCCCTGTGCCAGGTGCTGGAACTGCGAACGTGAGCATGACAGACATGATCCTTGTCCTCACAGAGCTCGCGATCTGGCAGGAGAGACAGACATCCAAGAGTTGTTACAAGTTTACAGCGTGTGGCAGAGGGAAGAGCAGGCTGCTGGGGGGACATCAGGACAGGCTTCCCCGAGGAAGTGGCATTTGGGCTGAGATCCAAGGGACAGTTAGAAGACAGTGATAGGCAGGATGAAGAGTATGTTCTAGGTAGAGGGACCAGCACATGCAAACACTCAGGGGGCAGACAGTTGTGTTAAACTACAAGCTTTGTGGGTCAAACAAGGTCAAATGTCAACAATTCCATGTTTCAAACTAGTGTCTAAAAACCTCAAGGAAGTCCGGGGTGAATGGAGCAAATAGAGGGGGGTGTGGAAAAATAAAGCCTGAGTAGTGGGCCTCATGGAAGGTCGTGGAAGTCAAGGTGAGCAGGTCGGACTTGGTCTCAAGGGCACTGGGGGGCCATTAAGGACTATATGAGGGAGAGAAGCATAACCAGATTTGTACCTTTGAAAAGTCCTGGTGGCTGTGGGATGTGACTCCAGGGGGTACAAGTGGAAGCTGGGGGACCCTCAGGAAGCTATTTCAGTAGTTCAGATGAGGAAGGACAGTGAGATGTGGACACAGAATGGCAGGGTGATTAGAGACCGTGTGCCCTGACTCCTGGTGCAGAAGCCTGGTGGTGCCTTTGCCCCAGCCCGAGCAGTGTAAGCGGAATGTGAGTGGTCCATTCCTGGTGCCGTGCCTCTGTTTAGTGAGATCTTCATTGATGGGTGTCGCATTTGGCTGTCTGCGAGCTCAGTTGGACCTCCAGCACCATCTCATGGTTCTGTGGTTTGACCGGCAAACCGTAGGTGTGTTCTGCCGCCTGACATCCAAGGTGGCGAGCACCCTTCGGGTGGTGGCTGCTCCCCTCAGGCTCCTCCAGCAGACAGGTAGGTCCTGAAGGCTCTGCCAGACCTTCTGCGAGTGCCAGTTCCCTCTGACAACTTGGCAAAGAGACCCGAGAAAGGGACTCGGTTTGCTCTCAGCTTTTCCCTTAGAAGTCTCGAAGGGGTCAGGAGCTTCCTTGTGGCTGAGTGGAAACCGCTTCTCCCACCGAGGGTGGAGCCGCCCTTCTTCTTGGCAGCCTTGTTGGGAGGAGGGAGATCTCAGCCTGCAGGACAGGTGCAGGGGTCACTGGTGCCCAGGACTGTGGTAGCAGGGGTGGGACTGGCAGCCCCACACAGATCTGTTGGTCTGTGCTTCCTTTATGGTTTCAATTTCCAGCACCCTGTCACGCATATGCCAGACACGCAATATGACTATGTTCATAAAAATAACAATAAAGATCCCTTAAAGGCTCACAATATGCCAGACACTGTGCCAAGCATCTTCCGGACATGCAGTCACTTAATCCAGCACATCCAGAGGTAAGGACTTTATCCCCACTGCATAGATGAGGAAACTGAGAACATGGCATAATGCACACAGAAAAAGCATTCCATACCACCACCATCATCACCGTCGTCGTGGTCATCGCCATCATCGCAGTCGCTGTTGTTATAATGGAAGCAAAGACCTATTACAGTGCCTGGTACACAGTAGGGGCTGTCCCAAGCGAGGTGCCCAGTAGGCAATTAATAAGTGCCCCGACAAATCAAATTGAATTCAGAGTCTCAGATGGGATGGAGCCAGGTGGACCTACACACACACACACACACACACACGCACACGCACACGCACACACACATGCACGCGCACACACACGCACACCCCTACCACCACAGTGGACAGGGTGGGTTTAGGATGCTTCTGGTTCTTGCTTCCTTTTTCTGGCACCTGGCTGGCTCTGAGCTGATGCTGTGTATCTCTAGGGTGGCATTACCCAGAGTTCAGTTAACGTGCACCGGGCAGAAAATCCTCTGTGAGTCCCTTCGCATTACCATGTCTTTGAGGTGCCAGGACACAGTGCGGGCATCTGAACTCTGCAGGGGCATTTTAACAACCTCTGTCCTTGTTCGCTCCCTGCAGTCTTCACAGTGACTGCAGGCCCATCACTAAAACACAGTCCCAGCCACTAATTGGGCCTGGATAATAGGCCACACAGACACATGTCCTTTCCTGTCCCCCTCCAGGCTCTGAGGGGCTATAGGAGGTAGGAAGCTCTGAGAAGCTGTCACTTCTGCTTGGCGGGGATTGGGGAGCATGGAGAGGAAGGGGAGAGTCTGTGCTCCCACCCAGGGAGGTGTGAGGTGCTGGGCATTCTCACCCTAGCCTGGCTGTGGGCTGGGGCACCTACAGTGAGAGTGTGGGTTGTCTGGTGTCAAGAGTCCCCTGTGGGCATTGTCAGGAGCTGGCTGCAGAAGGAAGATTTAGCAAAGAAGGGCCAGCTCCCTCCCTGCTTACAATGGTGTTTGTAAATCCACCCCCTTGGAGCCAGGTGGCATCGGGAAGCCTCGGAATAATTTGGGAGAGGTCTTCTTTGAAGAACCTCAAGCTTTCTGCACAAGTGGATTAAGTTCTGGGCCAAATGAGGCTCCTACTTGCTTGGTATGAGGAGCTGGCTTTGCCTCCTGCTGCTGGGATGTGCTTTGGGGATAGGATGATTCCCTAAATCCAGACTCAGGGAGCCTGAGTCTCACACATGCTTCCAGCTGGGGATTCCAGACATCTGGCCTGCCTGGGTCCCTTTCCAGGGAGAGATATCCTCGGTGATGGTGTTGGATGTCTGGGCAGGATGAGGAGTGAGTGACTTACTCCTGCCACCACCCAGGAGGATGCCAGAGGCCTCCTGGGTGCACAGTTCAGGGTAGCTGACCATATGTCCTGTTTTAAATGGGACAGAAAACAATGTCCTGTCCTGTTCCAAACGGTACATCTGGTCAGCCTACTGACGCCTTGAATTTAGCCCAGTGAGACTAGGCTGACCCGATGTACCGTTTGAAACGGGACAGGACCGTTGTTTTTTCGTCCCATTGATTACACTAGGCTGACCAGATGTCCTGTTTAAAATGGGACACCTGGTCAGCCTAGTTCAGGGCCACTTTCCTGGGCTGAGCTTAGATCCACCCACAGTGGAAGCTGACAGGTCTCGACCTTCTGGAAATTGCAGGGGCCCCTAGAGGTGAGACTGGGCCTCAGCTTCTGTGAAAGTCTGTCTGAGTGGCCTTCATTCTTCCCAGCCCCCGTAGGTCGTGCTGGGGTCATCGGCCCTCCCTGTGGGTCAGCTCTTCCGGTTCTTCCATCTCTTGGGTGCTTAGACCGAAAGAGGAGAAAGGACCATGAGACATGTGATGCCCCTCAGGCTCAGGGCTTCCTGTGCCAACTCAAAGTGTCTGTCCAGTGCTGTCCAGCGGCCCCCTTGCTGTGACAGAACCCTCCCCTCCTGGGTTTGATAAGGGAACAGTCCAGATTGGGGCCTCCCAGAGTGTCCCACCGCCCCCTGTGCTCTCTGTCTCCAGGGAGATAGGGCTGCTCCTTTCTCTCCCACTCAGGGTGGACAACACTACCTTTCTTCATTGCCCCAGCCCAGGAGCCAGGCTCACACTAGAAGCAAACGAGCAAAAGGGCACTGGTAGGCTGAAGCCAGGAGAACAGCTGTAGTCAGTACCCACCGGGTACTTACTGTGCGAGTGAGCGTTCCAAGCACGTCTGTGTGTTCATTCTGTGATCCTCACAACGACCCTGAGACACAGTTACAATTACCCCGACTTTGTCCATGAAGAAATTATGGCCCAGAGAGATGCAAGGACTTGCCCTGAGGTCACGCAGCCAGTAGGTGGCAGAGCCTGGATGCCAATCCAGAGGTCAGTCAGGCCTCAGAGCCCGGCCCTTAGCCATTTCACTCGGACGTGTCTCTACATCCTTACAGAAAACCTAAACTATTGTTTAGTGTAGTTTTTCTAGATTTCTGAACTTAGAGTCCTGATAGAATCTGGACAGGAGTTTCCTGGGCTTCAGGAGCCTTTGATGCTAAGATGGGAACAGGATGTTTAGACTTTATTTTGACTGCATTGTTTTAACCCCCGAATGAACTAAAGTGGATGAATTCTTATTGAGAGACAAAGAGAAATAAGAAGCCAGTGACTGAGACATGCTCGGAGACAAGAAGACAGAGGAAACAGAGGGTGGGGGTGGGGTGGGGTGGGGGGAAGATAGAGAGAGGGAGGGCAGACTAAATGGGTTCTGGTACTGGGAGAACCAAGCTCTCAAATGCTTGGTGGGGTCAAAACATCCTCACGGTCAAATGGCAGGCTCAGATGTCCTAGACGGCTACTTGGGGTTGCTTCACGCTGATCCCCACCTGTGTTTCTGGCCTCCCTGCCTATCCCCAGCTTCTCAGCAAGGAGGCCACTGCATGCGGCTTATCTGCTATTGGTGGACGGACGAGTGCTGTATGTCAAACACTTCAGGCTGTGCCCGCCTAGCAGAGTGGGGTTCAATGAGTTTACCCGATAGAGTTTTCCTGGGGGGGCCAGGCCATCTAACTGGGATCCATGTGAAGAAATGACTGTGAATCTGCCGGGAAAGGAACTCTGCAATGGCCTGCACCCATCCCTGGTGGCTCTTAGAAGCTGCTGTGCAGCTCATCTGGCCTGGTGTCCTTCCCCTTTCCCCCCCTCCTCCCCTCCTCCTCTCCTCCCTTCTTTTCTTCCTTCAATAAACGCTGCTATGTGCCAGGTGTAACGGGTGCTGGGTGTAGAGTCATGAGCAAAGAAATGATATTCCCTTCTTTGTGGGATCTTGTTGACTCTCCTTATAGTGACAAATAATAAACAGATAATCGAACGAGTAAATACGTAGGTATTCATTTCAGCAAATGCTGTGCATGAAAATCATCACGGGGCCACTGTGGTCTGAGCACAGGGAGGGCTTCTCTGAGGCAGTGGCATGGAGACTGAGGTCTGAGGAACAGGAGGAGCCTGCCATGTGAAGAATGAACAGGGACCATTCCAGTCAGACGAACAGCATGTGTGAGGGCCTCGAGGTGGGAAAGAGCGTGGGGTGGTCAAAGAACAGAGAGGGAAGGCCCATGTGGCTGGGCGTGGTGTGCAGCGGGGTGGGGCATTGTCACAAGATGAGGCTGGGGAGGTGGTTTTCCAAAGCCCTCTCTGGCATCGGGGTGGGGCTCCCCCGAGCTGGCCCAGGCTCTGGTCTAAGGCACACACCAGCCTTGTCTGGCATACTATTGGATCCTCTGGCCTTTCCAGGCTTCTAGGCTTAGCTTCATTCTCTCTTCTCCACATCCGTCTGTGGAGCTGCTCATGGTGAGTGGTGCCCCCTCCCAGCAAGGGCCTCACCCAAGCCTGTCCCAAGCATGTGCCTGATGCCATGGTGGTGGAGCTGGCATTGCATCACTGAGGAGCTCAGCTCTCTGCGAGGGAGGGGCTGCTCTCCTAGGGAGATTTATGTCTTCAGACAAACCCCCAGTGTCCAGGTGTGTGAACCCATGGAGACCTAACAATGCTGAATTATTATGGGGGTGGGGTGGGGAGCAAAGTAGCAGAGGTTCTGATTGGCTCCTTCCATGGGGCATGTGCCAGAGTTTGTACCTATGCACGGCCCACATATCTAGAGGAAGATACACTCTGTTTCACACACTCAGATGTGTCAAGGATGGGACACCAGGCCATGTGGTTCAATCTGCTGATGAGTTATTTAACACGGATTAGTGTCTGGGTCCAGGCTAGGTGCTTTGGGTGACTCTAGGAAGAGAGACCATGATGTGAATCATGGAATTCTCTCTGGAATGCCAAGTGCATTCACATCTTAGTCCTGTTCAGTGCTCCCAACAGTGAGTTCAGCGGGCAAGGCAGGACTGTGGCACTCCACACTGCACTTGAAGAAACTGTGGTTCATTGAGGACAAGTCTCTTATTCAAAGTCACACTAGTAAGGGCTGGATCAGGGAAAGCCTAAAGTGAGATGCATGGGACTCATTCCTTCCCCTTTCGGTGACTCCCCGACCTTGGGAACAACTTTTCTCATCTGAAAGCACAGAGAAACATGGTGTGTGTAAAAGCACTTAGCTCGGGGCACAGCAACCAGCAGGTGCTTAAGGTGTACAGTTTCGTTCCCTGGACATCTGCTCCATCACCTTCTGCCCCGCCTTGAGGGTTTCAGGTTCATGGCTGGGACCTTGCACAGAAACATCTTGATACGTGCTGCCAGGTAGACAGAACCTCTGGAAGACTGGCCCATCCTTTTCCCTCTCCATCCGTGTTTCGGTGCCATGAAGATAAAGCCACAGAGATGTAGCTGCCGGGGCCCTGCTCCCAGAAGGCCATAAAGCACAGCTGATTCTGCCTGGCCCTGCTCGCTGCAATCCAGGAAAGTGCTCCTCACATCCAACACGTGCTTATTTTTTTTACAAAATCACTGAACTAGCCATGTTAGCTGTATTGATCAATAAATTATTTTGATGAAAACTCAATAGGCATTGGCCCCCTGGCACTCATTCCCACACAAAAGAAGGGCTTTACGCGTCTCACATCTCACAAACCTTGGTGTCATTTCCCATCCCATTTTTCTCCTCTGCGTACCACTCCCAGGGGCTGCTGCCCCAGACAGAAGCTGCCTCAGAGGTTTCTGGGACTCCTGCCAGGGCTTCTTCTGGCCCAGTCCATGGGGATGCCCTGGGTGGAGAGTTGATCCATCTACCCAGGCCTCAGAGAACAGTTTTGCTTCCCAGGGCACACCACTGCTCCTGGGCATCCTCTGAGGTCCCTGAGACCATCATTAGCAGCCTAGCCTCCCTGCTTGGAAGAACCAAGAGCCAGAACAGGCCTGTGGTCTTCCCTTACATTCATTCATTCTTTCGTTCGCATGACTTTTTTTGAGCCCTGGCTACATGCTGGGAGCTTTCCATGTGTAATCTTATTGAATGTTTGTGCTTGAAGTTAACTTTTCACCCCTTTAGGCACAATATCCTGGTAATACATGCTTAGAAAAGGCAGGTGCTGTGCCAAGCATATGGACATTGGATGAAGCAGCAGAGCTGATTATGAGCCCAGAACCTGGGGCCTCACTACTTGGGTTCAAATCCTGGCTCTTGACCTTGGGCAAATTCTGAATTTCTCTATGCTTCAGTTTCTCCATCTTTAAAATGGGGATGAAAAGGGGTAGTAGAACAGATTGAGTTACTATGAGTAAGCACCACGTGCCACATGAGTACCACGTAAGTTTTGGCTGCTTTTAGCTGGGGAGGATTAAATGAGCTAATATGTAGAACAGGGTCTGATACACAGAGCTCAATGCATGCAGGCTAATATCATCATCGTCTCATTGCTATGAAGCAGAAGCTATCACTCTCCCCATTTTGCAGATGAGAAAACTGAGGTCAAGCAAATCACCTGGGATATCAGATTTAAACATGGGTGGTCTGACTCCAGCCCCTGGCATGTTTCCATAGAGCTGGGCTGCGCCGTGCACCCGTGAGCTGCCTGACCCAGCAGAATAAATGTGGTAGAGATGGGGAAACAGGCCCAGAAAGCATGTGGACAGTCAGTCAGATCCAATGACCCCCAAGTGCTTCCTACACACACTATAGCTGATGACCACTTGTCCTGAGGTTGTCTGGGTTGTCCTGGTTATGTCTGTTGTCCTGTGTAAGTGTGAATTGTGCCACCTCTCAGCTGTTAAGCAAGAAGGTGCTTGAGTCGGACTTGCTGGGTTTGCATCTGGAGCCACCATTTCCTGACTGTCATGCTTTCTGTGCCTCAGTTTCCCTCGGTTTGCAGAAAAGATTGAGTTGGATAAGATGCCTGATGCATAGAAAGAGCTCAGTAGATGTTACCTCACATCTGTTCTTCTAAAGAATAAACATTTGTACGGCTGGAAACATGCTTACAACTCGCCTGACCCGCAGGCAGCTCTGGGGAGTGGAACAGGCAGAGTTCGTCTTTCCTAAGCTGTCACTGAGCAGAGAGGTCACACAGCTGGCTGGTGAGAGGGCAGGACTCACACTCACATAGGAGGGTCTGCGGAGCAGCTCTCTTGCCCTCACTACACCTGCCCCCTTTCCAAAGGCCGGGCCCGCAGGGAAAACCCAGCCCTCTCCAAAGAAGCTGGAGCCCAGCCGAGCTGGTCTCTCAGGCGTAGGCGCTCTCTGGGTAAGCACAGGGCTGCCATATCACGGACTGTGGCCCTGCTGGGCAATCCCAATACTTGTCTCCCCTTCTTCAGCATCAGGACATCGGCTACCCAGTCTGAGCTCCACGCCACCACCACCCCCCAAGCCTCTGCCCCTGCCCCCGCCCCTCCCATCAGCATCCTCTGGACTGTGGCTGCCGGCAAGGGGACATTTTTCGCAATTACTGAGATCACCCAAGTTCCCGCCTCAGTCCGGCCCAGCCCGATTTGCATACCATTAGCTGTGATGGTGGGCATTATGGATTCATATTTAATTTTAGTACTTTTTGGAGGCAACTCTAACCTAATTAAAATCTTCTTCTCTGAGAATCTGACATTTCTTCGAACCCTGGTACACACACACACACACACACGCACACACACACACACACACCTCCAGCCATAGACACAGGCTGCTATTTCAGCCCCCATTCCCTGGATTCTTTTTTTAAATGAAAATGTTCTTTCCCTCCAAGTAGCTCCGTGTGCATATACAGTGTGGATGCACTGGACAAAGGGATGATTGACATCCCCAGTGGGATTGCGGGGGACGGATCCAGATTTCATCACGCTACTCAGAACGACGTGCGATTTAAAACTTACGAATTGTTTATTTCTGGAATTTTCCATTTAATATTTTCGGGCCAGGGTTGACTGAAGGTAACTAAAACTGCAGAAAGGGAAACCAGGGATAAACCCATAGAATGTGCCACACCAGAGTGAACCCTGAGGTAAACTACGGACTCTGGGTGGTAGTGATGTGTCCATGCAGGTCCATCAGTCGTAACAAATGCCCCCCTCTGCCGGGGGAGGTCACTGGCGAGGGCGGCTGTGCATGTGTAGGGGCAGGAGGTGTATGAGAACTTTCTGGACGTTGTTTGTTTTTGCTTTGAACATACCATGTCTTTGAAAAATAAGTTTCCTTAAAAGTAACAAATGAATAAAATGGCATAACATTTCTTGAGTCCGTACCATATGTCAGGCCCTTACATGCATTAACTAATTAAATCTCATGATAACAATTTGAGGTCGATATTATTATGATTATTTTTACATTTTCATTTTACAGCTGGGAAAACTGAGGCTCAGAGGGATAACTAGCTTGCTCAAGGTCACACAGTGAGGAAATGGTGGCGATTGGATTTGGCCCCAGACGATCTGGCTTCAGAGCCCGTCTTACCAAAGGAAACATCAGGGAGAGGGGCTGGAATTACTTCATCGCTCTAATTGTATGACCATGACTTAATTCTGGCCTGGCTCAGGGGCAAAGGTATGGGCCACCGTCCACCTGCCTGGCATTTCTCAGAAGTCCGGAGGTCAGACCTTTCTGGCAGAGCTATGCTGTGGAGCTCAGACCACCATGTGGGGGAAATGGGCCTTCCCTCGTCTGGGGGTGAGTGGGGGTGTTGCGAGCAGAGCTCCCCCGGGCGCGAGGACACTGACCCTGTGTCCTCCCCAGGCTCTCACCGTGACCTGCCCAATGTCTCTGTTTGCACACATGGGATATGCGTCAAGGTGGCCTGCTTTGTCCGGATTTGGCCTGGGTGTGTGCAGTCGGATGGAAGTGGGGTAGTTATTTTCCCCAGCGTGTAATTATGAGACATTTTAAGCATACAGACACATTGGAAGAAATTTACAGTGAACACCTTCTATTTCACGTGATGTCTCTTCAGTCATCTCTGCCTTGTGTCCTGGTACTGTCCTGTGGGGTTTGCATACATGGTCACCTCAGTCCTCACACAGACCTGGTGGAGGTGGGATTCCTTACTCGCGTGTCACAAGTGAGGATGCTGTGGCCTAGGCAGATGAAGAAACCTGTCCAGGGCCACCCAGCTTGGCAAGGATAAGGCCAGGAAGTGCACTCAGAGCCATCTGACCCCCCGAACCTGCTCTCTTCACTATTCTGTCCTCTGACACCCCTACAAGACCGTGGAAGTCTCCTTTTACAGTGGCAGGCAGAGCCCCCCTGGCCCCAGCCCCTCTGGGGCCTTGGAGGAGACGCACATAGTGGCCAGATAATAGGATGAGAAGTGCAGGTAAGATACAGGGCGAGCTTGCGCTGGACACATTAACCTTTGTGGCAATGGTTCCTACTTAGGGGCTGCTGACCCCCGTGGGACCCAAAGCTCTGAACAATTGAGCCTTCAGTGTGGTTGGGCGGCTCCCAGGCCCCAGGGTCCTCCCTGCCCAAGGTCCACTCCACCTTCCCACTGCTGCCTGTTTGGTTTGCCACCCCAGGATGGCTGGGTTAGAGCTGTGTCCCCTCATGCCCTCCTCAGAAACCTTCCGTGGCTCCCACTGAGTTTAGCGCCCTACCTGGGCCTCTTGGAGAAGTCACATCACCTCTGTCTCAGGACTGTCGTTCTCCAACGGTGGAGCAAAGGAACAATCATCGAACCATTGCACATGTTTGATAATGTCCGAGAAACTTCTGGAGAGTGCTCAGCCCAGGGCCTGAGGCACAGTAGGCATGCAGAACTGGAGCTATTCTTGTGTTCTCCATGTGGAGCTCCCCTCTGTTCCCAGCCGGGCCCCAGGGTTTCCAAATGCCACCGCACACTCAGGCTTCCTAGCCTTTGTTCATTTGGTGTCACCCAGGTCAGACCCCACCTCCTCCAGAAGGTCTTTCAAGGTCCCACTGTGGGGATGATGCTTCCCTCCCTCCCTTTTCCTGG
This sequence comes from Lyroderma lyra, assembly GCA_004026885.1. Lineage (NCBI taxonomy): Eukaryota > Metazoa > Chordata > Mammalia > Chiroptera > Megadermatidae > Lyroderma > Lyroderma lyra. Next base: position 50,883 of record PVJL010003541.1, on the reverse strand, counting down.
CACTTGAGCCCCATAGTTAGAAGCACAGATGCCTGTACCAGCCTGTCTGGTGTGACCCGCAGTCCACTTACTGGTTGTGGGACCTGGATAAGTTGCCAATCCGTTCTATGCCTCAGTTTCCTCATCTGCAAAATGGGCGTGATGATAGTACCTACTTCATCATACTTAGGTACGCTGAATGAGGTATGCTATTAATAGGGCACCCACTTAGTGCCTGCGTGTAGCATCTCAGAGCCTTGCGCACAGTAGGGCTTCCTGTGCTTGTTGGCTGATTCTGTATTCAGCCTCTGTGGGTGAGACTCAGCAATGAGGAGGCACTGCAGTGGGTAGGATGCTCCGGAAGGCCAAACTCAGGGCAGCTGGCAGAGCAGGCTGGGGAGTGGGCACAGTGCTGAGCTGAAACTGGGGTTTCTGTCCTGCATAGGGGGCATCTCAGGGAAGGGACGATCTTGCAGGGCTGAAGTGCCAGTGGTTAGGGGCTGTGCACCAGTGTCTTGGCCGTAAGAAGCAGCTCTGGGACAGGTAGGCCTGAGGTCGAATTCTGCGTGCACCACTGGCTGACTGCCTGGCCTTTCACAGCCCCTGAGCCCCTCCCAGGTCTGCCTTCTCTGCTGTGAAGTGGGACAGCAATGGTAGTCACCCCCTGAGGTGCTCAGCACAGCAAACCTGCCGCCATAGCGGCGTCACTTGGCGTCACTTCATCTCAGGCCTTGTCTTGACTGCCCCGCCTACCTCAGCCCACAGCCCCACAGGTGCCTGGGAACAGGCCTCTGCCTCTCCGCCACGTGCCCAGTTTGCATGGAGACTGCCCTTTGTCCAGAGGGATTTAGATTTTTAACGAACAAGTTCTCCTGAGTCCTGTGGGGCATGGCCCAAGAAGGTCTTTGACTTGAACCTCGCGTTAGCTGCTCTTCCTCTCATGCTGAGGCTTTTGCAGAAAATCATTTCATGTTTTCTCTGTGTTTCAAGCAGGCTCCGAGGACCCATCGGGCTCAGCCTGGCTGGCCTGATGTTGAAACAACGTGCAGTCCCCCGAGGAGCATGCCAACCTCTGCTCTTAAGTGTATAGATTCCGGGGAGCATTTCTGCCCGTGGCCTGGTGGGCTATATTTAGGCCTTGCCGGGTCTTTGAGTTCCTCTCCCACTGAATTATTAAGGTCGCTGTGAGCATGAGAGGGCTAATGCCTGAAGGGCAGGGGCGAAACACAGCTGGAGGTTGCCCTTCGAGGTCTGGAATTCAAACTTGGCTCTGACGGTTGCGTGTTTAGAGGTGGGAGGGAGGGCCACAGACCCGGGTGAAGCCAAGGGCCTGTCATGCGCGCAGCCTCCCTCAGCTTCGGGTCTCTGAGTCTCCATCTCTTTCCCCACTGCCTCTGTTGTTACATCTTTGTCCTTACCTTGGCCTGTATCACCTCTCATGTCAATGATTCTCCATCTCCCTTGTGTCCCTGCATGTCACCTTACCGATTCAGGAACCCTCAAGGGCTCCCCGGGGCTTGCAAGATAAAGCCCAACCTCCTCAGCTTGGCATTTAAGGCCTTCTGTGACCTGGCCTCCCTCTATCTTTTCATCCTCATCAGTGGACATAAACCCCCTTGAGTGTGAACCCCTTGGGGCCAGGGACTTTTGTCTGCCTTATTTTCCACACTATGCCCAATGCCTTCAAGAGACCCTAGAATAGGCTGACCAGACACACCATTTTAAACAGAACAGAAAACAACAGTCCTGTCCCGATTCAAATGGGACATCTGGTCAGCCTATTGACACTTTGCATTTAGCCCAGTGAGACTAGGCTGACCATACATACCTTTTGAAATGGGACAGTACCATTGTTTTTGGATCTGTTTAAAATGGTACATCTGGTCAGCCTACCCTAGAACCTTGTATAAGTGCTCAATGAAAATTTGCTGAGTGAATGAATGAATAACTGAATGAATGACTAAATGAATGAACAAACAATGCAGTGATCTACAGTTTCCCCACTCTCATGCTTTTGCTGGTGTCAGAGACAGGCACTGAAGGCCAGGAAACAAGGTGGGAACCCAGTGCCACACCCCAGGACCTGCAAGAGGGAGTCTAGTGGTCTCAGGGGGGAGGGGGATGAGGATGCTCCGTTACACACAGTAGGTGTTTTGTAAATGTGGACTTCAGCCCGTGCACATACTGATTGTCCATTTTGCAGTCACCATGCCTAAGTCACACGTGAAATCTTCATTAGAAAGCTTTAGAAGACATACACGTATAGACACACGTGCAAACACATGCACAGATACACACACGCACACACAGGCACATGTAGTTCAGTGACAACAAAGGGATGCCAACCATGAAACATGGGAGTGACCCACTGACCTCCCAGTGACCCCTTCTCCAAAGACTCAAGCCTGTTGATTTAAGGGTGCAAATGAAAACAAAGGGAGTGGTGATTCCACTTGGGTGAGGGCCAGGGAGGGGGCCTTGGAGCCTCTTGGCCAGAGTTCAGACCCCCCTACCCTGCCTGGTCCAGATCCTGAAGCTCAATTTCTCCTGGTTCTTCTGGGGTCACTTAGCTCTCAGAGGGAACAATTGCAATAACAATTCTCTTCCGCTTTGTGTGATTCTTTATCCTTTTCAAAGTCCTTTTGTGCACAGTTTCCCATTTGATGCCCTCCCACCCTCAGGAGATAGACTGGTATTCTTATCTGTGCTTTATAGATAAGGAAATGGAGGCTCACAGAAGGTGCCTGGCTGGTCTGAGCCCCTCAGAGGCAGAGCCGTGGAGCCGGGATTAGAGCCAGGAGCCTGTGACTTTCTGCCCCATGGCATTTTCCTCCCCCTCTGATGTGTGGTGCTTTTGAAAACAGCTTCCTTCGACTTGTACTCGTCCCCCTGCTGCCCTGATGACTTCTGGGGTATGTGTGTGCCTGTCTGAGGGGGTAATGAAAATGGAGGCTGGTCAAGTGCGCCCCCGCCACCCCCTTCAGCCCTTCCTCAAGTGGGCTTTGGGGATCCCAGTGGGTGACAAGCACTGTTCCCAGCCCCCTCCCTCCACTCCCATCTGTTCACCTGGGGCAGCACCTGGCAGAAGAGTGTGGGAGCTGGGGGACCAGTGGGAGGAAGAGGGGTAGAGAGACTTGGAGATAGCTCCAATGGCCCCATCAGTCCAGCAGGGTGGCAGCTGATGGGGCTGGAGAGAGCAGGGAAGCAGAATAGCCCGGCTCCTCGGCACCCAAGGAAGCGGTCCATGTTAGGACCCAGAAGGACAAGTTTCAGGATAGGTTCAAAGGAGAGGTTAACAGGAGGAGTTTGGAGAGAGATGCAGGTTTATAGTCAAGTGCTCAGAAAGGCCAGGAGTGGATGCAAGGTTTCAAATGGAAATAAAGGGAGTGGTGGTTCCATTCGGGTGAGGGGCAGGGGGGTGGGGTCTGGGGCCTCTTGGCCAGACCTCAGACCTCCCACCCAACTCCAGATCCAGAAGCTCAAGACCTTCACCTTCTGAGCCTGAAATCATGGAGGTTGAGCAAAGGCACTTTACTTTCTCTTTCTCTCCAAGGCAGAGTCAGTGTCTGAAATATCGTGGTACTGACCCAGCAGGACATCGTTGATGTTTCGTATTTGTTTCCAAAAATGCTATTTGGGTCACCAGCTGGGCTTAATTTTTAATTAATGAATTAGTAACGACTCCATCTCATTCCACAAAAGTAATTTGAAGTTGTTTATAAGAGTTACATTTAATAGGGTAGCTTATCATTCAAAGAACACAGGACCAAGAAAATACAAATTAGAAATAAAATGTTTCCTAGGAGGAAAAAGAAATGTTATATTTAAGTCCTAATATCCATTACAGTTGCTATAATTGGGCCAAACATTGGAGTCTGTGCTCCCTGGTGGCCAAAGGGAGAAGAGAAATACTACTAGTTACATCAATTTTACTTTTTCTGTGTGAAAAAAAATCACCCTAGTATCTCTGGAACAAAATTAGGCATTTATTAACCCTTCCCTTAAAAATAATGTTTTCATCTAACGCCTTATATAGAAGATGCTGAGAAATGCAGCACCCTTGTGACGTGGCAGTAGCAGATTTCCTAAGACTGTGTCTGGTATTGTCTGTTCTCCGTGTCAGCTGAAGGCATAATGACAAAAACACATAATGAGGAAACCAAGCCAGAAGCCCAGGCACGCCGTCCAAGTAAACAGCTTGATCCAAGGATAAGTCCTAGAATAGCTGGAGAAATAGGCGGCCAGCCTGCTCTTCTGTCTGTGCTCCAACATGTCATTTCTCGCCATCAGATCTTTGATTCGTGTGGGGCAGTAGATGGTTGAGGTGACCATCTCCAGCAAGACCTGGCACCTAGGTGGTTGCTTGATGGGGGTGGGGCAACAGTTGGGAGCAGCTCTCCGTTAATTTGGAGTAGTGAGCACCAGGCTTCTTTGATTGATAATGATATTGATATTGATTTCTATGTATAATTCATATACATAAATAAAATAATTAAAAACATTTATATAGATACAGAATTAGTACTACCCATGTATGATATGCTTCCTTGTTTTTCCGTCACAAATTGGGGCAAAAAAAGTGCGTGTTATACACGGCAAAATATGGTACTTCTTTCTTCCTCTCCCCAGGGGGTCCTCGCGTGCATTCCTTAGACTGGGCACCTTTGGGTTCCTCTGCAAACTCCGGGCTCCTGGCTGACTGTACAGCTCTGTGAGCTGGGGTGCATGCCTCCTCCCATGACAGGTCAGGATTTATCCATCGCTACCCCAGCTTTCTCTCCCGCAGTTGGGATAACTGAGGCAGGTTCTGCACCATCTCCCAAGGTCCCCAACGACGGTGGCGATGGTAGCTCTGGCTGGATTGAGCCCAGTCGCCCACAGGGGTAATGTGCTGGGTAATGCACCCGGTGTTAGCTGCCTTCCTTCTCCTGCCTCTCCTTCCTCTCCCATGCCAGTGTATCCTGAGGTGACCTCCCAGGTCACCTACTGACACTCGGCTGTGTCTTGGACTCTGCCTCTGGGGAAATCCAAACTAAGGCAGCTTTCTCTGGCGGAAACTGAGGAACCTATCAAAACTCTTGTCTCCACATTTCAACATGGAAAAAGGTCCCTGGCTTTTCCTTCAAACCAGTCCTGTCTTTCCCCACACGGCATGACGACTCTGATCTGGAAGAGTTCCGTATCAGCCATGCCAGGCCCCCACCGTGAGCGGGAGGAATTCCATATCCCGAGGATGGAGTCCTGTGGCTTCCCGCCAGGGGAGTCCGGTGCCGAGTGCTCCCCAAGTAACTAAGTTAAGCTCCTTGCTGTACAGACTTATTGAAGATAAACTCGTTAACTTTGAGAGGACAATTGCCGAATGCCATCGATTTTTGCTTTAGAACAGCTGATCTCAGACAATTCTTTCTGACAATAGGCAGATGAAGGACCACTTGTCTATCCTGGATACTCCTGGTGTGTGACAATGAAGTGGCGCCATTGGTCCATGGGAGCTCATCTTCCTGAGTGTTACGGGCGGCAGGGGACATGAGGCATAGTTGTGCAGTGTCTGAAGGCATTCTGATTCTTTAAATTATAAATGAAAATTACTGACTGGTAATCCCAGGACCATCCTTGGACAGTTATTGACAGACATTGAAGTAGGAACTGCTGCATCCGTACGCGTTCTGCTCCCTAACCTCTGCAGCCAGCTTCCCCGAGTGAGGATGGGGTGCCATCGGGGCCCACTGCAGTGCGGGTGCATGCCAGCGGGTGATCACTGAAGGTTGAGTTCAGAGATAGGAGACTCCCCACAAGCATTTTAACCCAAGAAAGGAATTGGGGCCTGGACCCCTGGTTTCAAGGGTCACCGTCTCTCCCACTCTGATCTCAAGTCCCTCTGAGCACCCACGTCTGATGAGAAGCTTCCTGCCCGGGCAGGCTCAGGGGGAAAGGAGGCTGAATTAGGATTCAGACAGATGTGGGGTTGAATCTTGGCTCTGCGCTTGGCTCCCAGGGTGACCTGTGACAAGTCACTGCATCTCTCTTGGCCTTGTGTAAAATAAAATGACTGCCTGATAAAATCATTTTAAGCATGAAATGATATTATCCATGTAAAGCCCTCACCTTGGGGTCCAGCTCATGGCTGTGTGGCCTTGGGCAAGTGACCTCACTTCTCTGAACTCCATTTTCCCCACCTGTCAAACTGGGTTGCTAGCATTTACTTCCCAGGGTTGTTGTGGAGACTAAATTGATTAAATTTACATGCGTGAAGCATTTATCACAGGACCTGGCACAGAGGAAGTGCTCAGTGAGAGTTAGCTATTATTCTTGTAATTATTATTCACTCTTACAGGATAGAGGTAATAAAAGCAATACCTGCCTTGTCAACCTGAACCATAGGAGGGCTGAAAGTTCAAATGAGATGATGGATTTCTGAAGATGATTCATTGATCCATTCGGTAAATATTTCTTGAGTACCTACTGTGTGCCAGGCGCTGCTTTAAGCTCTGGGGAGTAGCAGAGAGAAAGACAGCAAAAACCCTTGTTCTCAGAGAGCCTGCCTTCTGGTGGGGATACTAACCACCATAATTGCAGCAAAATACAGATGATATTAAGTTCTAAGGGGACTGAAGAAGCAGGGGTGAGGAATGGGAGGTGGGAGGAGAGGTTGTGTGGACCGGGATTGGGGTCCTCAGGGCTTCAGGCTATTTGATCAGAGACCTGCAACAGGGCTTTGAAGCTGGGACATGTCACCCACATGCAAGGGACTGGGACTGGCCTCTGCCCTGCACGTGGCCTGCCTTCTGCTAGAAGTGGACTGAGCGTGCTGCCCAAGGCCCAGCGGAGGACCCTGCCCTGGCCTGTGATGGGCCCATGCTTCTGCGGGAGGGGACTGAGAAGTCTGGCCTGGGTGGGGCAGATGAAGTGACTGATCCTTAGGGCCCCTTTCCAGCTGCTGTGGGCCACTTTTTGGGGTGGCGAGTGGGGAGAGAGGCTTCAACTTAGGGCTTCAGGGTGCTTTGCAGAAAGAGCCATTTCAGAAAGCAGCCGTCCACTGGGTGTCAAGTGCTGTGCTGTCTGCCTGTCCTGGCACTCAGCTGGCCCCTCGCCCCTGGCTCCTGACTCGTGGTCTCCTGCCTCCGGAGAAAGCACGGTCTGGGCCTGGTCCGGGAGAGGTTGTCCGCTCCTTCGCCTGCCCCTGCAGCTGCCTCTCCCACTTCTGCGTGCCTGGGCCGCTTCCCCAGACTGAGCACCCCAGCCCCCCAACTCCACTCTGAGTCTCCCTGCCTGACTCTTGGGTTGTCCCTCCAAGTGCAACCAAGTCACCTTTCCCCACCCCCTACTCAGGCTCCAACCTTGGGCACCTGAGCCTTCTACTCTGTACCCCACATCCCGGCAGCTCCCAGAGCCGTCCATCCAGGTCTGATACCTGTGGGGCCCTCATCTACCTCCAAGCCACCCCCCACCCTCCCCCTCCCACACTTCGGAAGTTCACCAGAGTAGGCAGGGTGGGGTTAGAGGGGTGTGAAGGAACTGCAGACCCTGCAGGAGACACCCAAAGACATAGCAGGAGCCTGAGAAGCCCCTTGGGGGTGCCTCTCGGTAGTTCCAGGGGCCTAGAGACTTGCCTTGCTCCCCTTCCTGCCTCGAACTGAAATTTAAGCTGCTGTTCACAGGCTGGGAGAGGGGCTCCCTTTAACCCCAGGATGACAGGGAGCTTTGACAGGAGCAACAGAGTGGAATAAGAGGGGGGCTTTTTGAACTTTAAACTCCTCTTCTAGAAAATGGAGGTGGTAACCCCACATCACAAAGTCGTCGGGAGGGTTGGTGAGACGGCGCTGAGCACAGTGTTTGGCACATTGTAGGAACCCAACGAAGGACAGACACAATGAAGATGCTCTCGTACTTGGCCATCTACCACCTGAATCCCCCAGGAGACCGCTAGGAAGTATCTCCTGCATGGAGGCCCTTGGATGGTGCTGGACACACAGAGGCAACCAGACATGGGGCTGGTTCTGGGGAGGCCCCCGTCTTACCGGGGAGGCATGCTGAGTGCCAGGGCCCTGTGGTCTTGCCCTAGCAGAGTGAGATGGGGAGCCGGCAGACGGGCAGCAGGGCGTGGTCAAGGAAGGGTTCCTGTTGGACCCCGATGGAAAGGGCCCCACTAGGGTGGGCTTTTAGGCCACTGTCCTAACAGGAGGCAGCATTTTTCGGCCAGGGCCTTCCATCCCCAAATCTGGATCACATTAACGGCCACCTGTTTTAGTGTGCCCGTGGGTCCTCCAATCAGAAATCTGGGCCTGAGGGAGTGGCATGGCCAGCTTTGGCCCCTATTAGATGGGCCTAGGACCACTGTTCCCTCCCATTCCTTCCTTCCTCCTTCCTTCATTCATTTAACTATGCCCACTATGTGCCAGGCATTCTATGCCCTGAAATTACAGCCAGGAACAAAACACATGCTGGTCCTTGGATTAATAAAGCTTCGATTCTGGTCGGGAGAGAGATGGTCAATACAACGGGCTGAGCTCCTCCCAGAGCGGGAGTGGCCATGCTGGCTGGATTTGGTCACATCCCTTCCAGGGCCCATACTGGGCTTAGCTATCCTTGACACCACCCAGGTTAAGCTTGGTAGGACCCAGTCTGGACCTGACAACCATGGCACTGCCCAGGCTGGGTGTGGTCACCCCTGGCTCCTCCCAGGCTAGGCCTGGCCACTCAAATTGCCCCCAGAAGTGACCTGAGAGGCAGGAGCTGGCAAGGGCTGGCAGAGTCCCTCTGCTACGGGCATCTCTCCCACTCCTAGGGTGGTTTCAGCCTGCCTCCTGTGGCCAATGCTGCTGGGGTGTGTGTGGTGGGGGCTGGCTCCCCCTCACCATGTGTGCGGTTGAGCTCTGGAATTATAATTTTTCTGATTTAACAACTGCAAGTGTTTGCTGCAGCTTTACTGCCTTAAAAATGTTTTCTAATAATCCCCAGGTGTTCCTCTCACATACAATAGCCTGGCTTGTTACAGCCCAATTAAATCCTTATTTGAGACGCTTAATTAAAACTCTGAACAGAACAAGCCATAAAGCTTGCTCTTTGCCAGCCTCATGCCAAAAGTGACTTTCCCGGGCCTGCCCCTGGCATTTGCAATTTCCATTCTGACTTGGTGGGGGAGGGAACATCTAGTTCCCCACCTGGGGGCCCCAAGGATGCTGAGCTTGGTTACCTGGAGACACAGGGCTGGGCTCCTTGAACCCTGGTTCCCTGTTCCCCAGTGGGTCTCTTCTGGCTCTCTCAGAGCAGGATTCTTAGCCTCTGCACTACTGACATTTTGGGTCAGATATTTCTCTGTTGTGGAGGCTGTCCTGTGCATTGTCGGATGTTTAGCTGCTTCCCTGGTCGCTACCTGCAAAATGCTAGCAGCCCTCTCCCCTTCCATTGTGGCAACAAAAAATATCTCCAGACATTGCCAAATGTCCCCTGGGGGGCAAAAATGATCCTCTGCTGAGAACCACTGTCTTAGAGGGAAGCACCATGCCAACACCAGGAGCCAGGGTGCAGCTGGGCAGCCCTTGGAAGCTAATTCCCATTCCCCACCTCAGACCAGTTCTAACAGAATGGGGAGCTCTAGGTGACAGAGATATACCTGTCCCCGCTCCAGGAGCAGGAATGCCCTAGGATGCCAGGAAAGGGCCTGGCGGGGAGACTGAGGGTCCTATGTTGGAACCCACAGACACATATCTCCGTGTAAAGAAGCAACTTTTCTTCATATCTTCTTGGTCTTCCCACCTTCTCTAATTCCTACTCAGCTTAGGATGGAATGAAACTCAAGGTAGGGTGACAACCTTGTCCTGGCTTTCTGAAGCTTCTCTGGGTTTAGTACAGAAAGTCCCAGGTCCTGAGAGGTTCAGTCTGAGCAAACTGGGATGGGCGAGAGGCCTGTCCATCACTCTTCTCATCAAGTGGTCCCCGAATGACCAAGAGAACTGCCCTGGAGAAGGACTTAATAACAGCAAGTCACGTGCTCTGTGTGCATCCTCTCATTTCACCCCACAACCGAGTGGGTTCGGTATTAGCTTCATTTTGTGGGTGAAGAAATGAGCCCCATGGAGACTGGCCCATACGACACAGTAGTGGAGAGCCAGGATTTGAACCCACCCTGCCTCTTCTCACTCCGCTCCCAGGAGCCTTTTCCACAAGACCCTGGACAGGGCGGACGTGCACACTTTGGATGCTGATCCACGAAGAGTCTCCCTTTGGCCTTGGCCTGGCCGTGGAGGAAGTGGAGCCACTCTCCCAGCGCTGACCGCAGGCGGACGCAGAAGCCCAGGTTGTGGAGATGGCAAAGCCAGACCTCCAGACATCGCTGTGAGACCCTCGGTCTTTCACAGAGCCTCCGGCAAGTTCTTCACTTGACTGGTGACAGTTCTAGCTCCCACAGCAAAGAGAATGTGACTGGAGATGCTGCTCAGGACCTAATTCTGACCAACACGAGGCACTGAAGAGACATGATGGGAACTAGCTCTGGTTGTGATGTCCAGGGAGCATGCATGTAACGTACCGAAGCTCAGAGGACGGGGAGCTCAGAGAACTGGGAAAATCTCAGGCTCCTGTTTCTGACAGGGCCACTGAGAATCGGCCCAAGGAAATAGAAGGGGTGCGAGGTGGTTCCTAAGGAAGCCTGTGTGGGTGTGCAGGGAGCTCTCAGGACAGACTGGGAGGTTAATCAGAGGGCCCGTTAGAAGGGATATGATTCCTGGCACACATCACTCCCTAGGAGGAGTTCCAGATGCTGCAACTTGAAGGCAGTGTGTAGAATATGCTTAGAGAAAATCACCATAAGACATAATAATAGCTGTTATTTATTGAGTGCTTACTATGTGCCAGATACAGTGCTAAACGCTCTCCATGTAATCCAGGAAATATGGGTCACCTGTTTTCTCAGATGAGGAAACTGAGGCAGATTATGGCACACACATAGCCAGTGGTGGAGGCAGGATTGAGGAGCTCGCACATCGGGGTTCCCATCGTGGTTTGCCCACTTCCTCGCTGTGTGGCCTCCGGTCAGTTGTCGATTTCTCTTTTCTAGAAAGGAGATTGTAAGACTTGAAAGATTTCATCCACGTGATACGTCAACATGGTGATGGGCATGTAGCTTCCGTCCAATAGACAGAAGTTCCCTTCCTTCTAGGACACCTGGAACAATGTACAAACAGTGTTGAGGGGCTGGGAAGTGGGAAAAGAAGGGAGCAAAAGGCAGGTGAGAGAAGAGTCACATGTCTTTTCAATTTCTATTGAGAACAAGAGAAGGATTTCATGTTGGTGGAGGAAGGGGCAGCCCAGACCTCAGGGAGAGAAATAGCCCCAGGGTGGGCCAGATAGGACCCCCACGCATGGGCCCCGAGATGACTGGCTGCCGACATGCTTGAACAGAGGACATGAAGGTCCTGAAGACTGAGGGTGAGCAGATTCCAAAAGGGAGAGTGGTTTCCAGAAACTACAGATCAGAGAGCTCGCTTGAGGCCAAGGTTTGTGAACACCTAGACCCAACACGGGTTCACCATAAAAAAAACCAGGCTCTCCTGAAGATCTGTCACGTGTCACAATCTATTAATATGTTAGGTGCAAGGCCACTCCTGCCAGACCAAACTTCCTTCCTTGGACAGGATCAGTGAACTTCCGACCAGAAAAATGCGTATGACTGAATGATGTCTGGATAATCTTCTCAGGCTCTCCTTGTGCACGAGATGGAGAAATGCAAATAAGAAGAGCAATTAGGTGGGTTAATGACTGGCCCAGTGTTTGCCTTCCCAGGGTGCTTGCTCATTAAAGGTGCTGTCCACATGTAAAAGGCTTTCTGCTGGGGTGCCCCTTGGCTCACAGGCAAAGGGTGTGGGTTGCTAGGCACATGTGCACAGGACTCAGTGAAAGTGAAGGCACCAGGGCTTGGGCAGAGCAGAAGCTGAAGGGTGGTTTCGGTCCAGAAGGTCCAGCCGCAGGCGTGCCCCATGGACAGGACTCCAGTTCCCCGTTTCCACTTTGCTTTCCTGACTACCCATCGCCTCCTCACCCTGTTCTTTGCCTCAGAGCCTGTGCTCGTACATTGTCTCTGCACCCCTGTGCCTGTCACTTGCACATGACCTCTCTGTCTTCTCTAACCTCCCACAGACAATCGCTTCATGCCCACTGTTGCCTAATTCAGATTCCGATGAGAAAGCTTTTGATGTGACCATCAACTTTTCATGTGAGGCCATTGTCATGGGCCTCGGCCAACCTGTCAGCCTTAGCCAGTCATTTGAAGCCTCAGGGGAGGTGGGCTGGTGGTGGGGGTCACAAGATGCAAATAAGAGGGGCCCAAGGGCTGCCCTTTTAACAGATGGGGTCGATTGCACGTGACCACCATGAACAATAATGATCATTGTTGTTATTGATGGTGTGGCAGGTATAAGTACGCTTATTAATTTCACATGTAACGTGAAATTGTGGAAATTGCAATTACACTGCATGACAGCAGCAATAGTTACAAGGATCTTGATGGCTCTGTAGGTTTTGCAGCACCACTCCCTCCCTCTGCTGGGCATGTGCACAGCTCCAGTCTTTGGCAGCTCTTTCTCCATCCCCACCGCTTTGCAAAGGTCACCGGCAGTGTCTGTCCATGTCCGTCACATTTGTGACCTCTCTCTGCCCTTCTCTTTGGGAAGGGCTTTCATCACGCTGAAGCCCATGGAGCAAGGCTAACTGTAACAGAGATAAAGGCGGTGCCTTGCACACAGGTTCAGAATCCAACCTGAGTCGAAAGGCAAAGACGTGCTATGAACGTGTGTGTGAGAGTTTTAGGGGTGCTTTCTATTTTGTTTGCCAGGAATCTTAGGATGGGGCTCCGTGTGGCGTGGTGGCTGAAAAGAATCATTCTCCCAAAGTTCTGGGCAGCATTCTTAGCAGTAGAGGATCTAAAGCGGGTGATAGGACTGCCGGGCTGTATGTGGGGGAGACCAGAGCCAATCGTACTGCATTTAGTTCTTGGTACCAACTGCTCAAAGAGTTCTGAAGATCATAGCTGACATTTATTGAGAACCTACTGGGTGCAAGACACTGTTCTACGAGTGTTCTGTGGATGAAATCACTCATCCTCACAATAACTGTGAGATGGATGTCATTCCATAGGTAATAAAACTGAGGAACAGAGAGATTAAGTAACTTGCTTAAGGTTGCTCAGCTTAAAATAACTCGAAAGCCAGACATTTGCATAATTATTTGAGAAACCTGCAATGAGGAAATGCAATAGTTGTATGGTTTGAAGCCAGAGCCTGTGCTGTATACCAGGCTGTGTGTGGAGCTTATTAGAAGCATTTCCTGTTGTGACACCACACCTGTGCAGTAGGGGGTTTTATGCCCCTCTGATGGGTGATGAGACCAAGACTCAGAGAGACGAACTAACTTATTCAAGGTCACTGAGCTAAGAAATGGGAAAGGAGATAACCCTGACTGGTGTTGACCCCAGGGTAGGACCCTCAGAGAGGTCAGTGCAGCCAAGAGGACCAGATAACAGCCAACACCATCCACCAGTGGGCTGGACTGCCCGGAGAGGTGGAGTCTCCCTGTCACTGACGGTGTGCAAACATAGGCTTGGTGATCTGTCCAAGTGTTTATTAGGGAGTGTGCTCAGGACCAGCCCTGGGGGGAAGCGGGATTCGCCAGAGAGAAATACTGTTGCAACACTGTAGCCACAGGGGCTTCTGCAAATCCACAAAGAAGCTGTGGAGCCGGGCTGGCTTGCCCAGCTGAAGTGCCCTGGGACGAGAGCGCCCAGCCCCTGTGCCCCTGTGCAGATCCGTTATTCATTCTATGGGCATGTGGGCCAGCCCTGGAAGGAAGAATGTCTGTGGCTGAGGCCATCTTCTTCAGCTGACTCCATTTCCAAGGCAGGAGGCTGTCCCCCCTCCGGGGGACAATCTTTCTTCCTAAAGGGGATCTGTGCAGTGCGTCACTGCGTTCACCACACGCCCTCTCTGTCTCGCACATGTCGCTACACATACCTTGCCCAGACTCACATCACATCGCCAGTACGCCGAGGGTGCTTATTAATACTCATCAGATTTCCTGTTAACAAAAGGCTTTTGAGTGTTCTGTTGCATTTTATCTTCCTAGAGGCCTGATGAATGGCAGATTTTCTTACCAATCCCCCACCCCCCCGCCCCAGTTGATAGAAGATGGGCTCAAATTGGTTCCAGGCTGCACATCCAGCAAGAGGCCATGCAGGAGTAGGCTCACCAGATGCACCATTTTAAACGGGACAGAAAAAACTGGTACTGTCCCATTTCAAACGGTAAGGACCTTGACCTTAGCCCATGCAGGCCTCACCAAATCTGGCCTCCCGACCACAGCTGGAGCTCTGCTCACACCAGACCTGGGCGTTCTCCCAGCCCTATGTGCAGATGACTCCCTACATCTGACACACTTGTCACCTCCCCTCCTCTTCCTCCGTGTCTGATCCATTGAATGTCCCCTCCATGACCTCACCTCAAGGCTTCATCTCCCATGTTTGTGCTGATGCCCCCAGCACGCCCATCCCTCCTGAGCCTCAGGTCCCCGATTTCCTCCCCGTTCACCCACCCAGATGTCTGAGGACACCTCAGTCTTGTCATGTCCAGCACTGACCTTTTCATCAAAGCCCAGGGCTGCAGGGCAGCAAAGTGGCATGAGCTCAGGATTGGACGGGGGTCTAATCCTGGCTCACCACTTATTAGATGTGGCCTTGCGAGACTACTGAGCCTCTCTGTGCCTCAGCATTCTCATCTGTAAAATGGGGATTAAGATGGTGAACCCACCCTCACAGGGTTGTGAGGCTCAGTGGGGCTAATGCATCTGAAGTGCTCAGAACAGGGCTTGGCACAGTCTGTGCTCCATGGACGTGAGCTGTTGTCATTATTGCTCATGATGGTGCTTAAAAGGACCGCCATCCACTGAGTCCCTGTCCCTGCAGGCCCCGGGGTTCTGCCTGACAAAATGCCTCACGTTTCCCTTGTGCCTGCTGCATTATGATGTGCCCTTCTCTCACCTGAGTGCGATCCCCTCCTTGAAGTCAGTCTCCCCTACTTCCAAACTCCAGGAAGGGCAGAAAAAGGCATCTCGATCCTTTCTGTGCCCTTGGGTCCACTCATGATACATGTTCAGTAAACTCGAACACAAGGAAAAGCAAACAATGGGATGGGGGTAGCTCCGAGAGGAAGTCAGGCTTTCTCCGGGGAGCCATCTCCTCAGGCTGACCTTTTCCTGCCAGGCCTCCGCCTGGACTCCTAGGCCCCATCCGGCCCTGTCTGCCCTCCCTGGTCCGCTGTGTACGATCTGCCACTGGGATCAGCTGACGACCGGCCACACCAGCTCTCTGCAGCATGCGGCCCAAAGCCAAGCTTCTCCCATCAGGTGCAGCCTTTTAGACCATGTGCAGAGGCTTGGACACTGGTCCCAGGCCCTCCCCGCCCCCCCGGCTGACAACCTTCTAGTTTCAGTCACCTTTTGTTTCCTGGGTCTTGGCTGAGCCCTCAGCTGACAGCAAGAGAGGCAAAGGGCCTGAGGCTGCAGCCCTCAAGACCTTAGAGTTCATTTGGGGAAAAGCAGGGGAGAGCTCTTTCTGGAGACTGGGAGACTTGGGTTTGAATCCCAGTCTCTCCCCTTGCTGGTGGTGTGGGCCTCTCCAGCTCGTGTTTTCATCTGTAAAATCAGGGCTGTTGCCCGGAAGCTCATAAAGCAGCCTGTTGTGGAAGTGAGCCAGTGGGGGCAACCGGGGTGCCAAGGTGAGGATCAGGACCGGGGTTTGAGTCCGGCCTCTGCCACTGACCTACTGTGTGACTAGGGCTGCTCACTTCCTCTCTCGGCACCTGTCAAGCGTAAGAGTTAAAGGAGGTAGTTTCTGTGGCCCCTTCAGGCCTCGACTAGTGATGGTCTAGGACTCCTACGAAGGTGAGTCCAAGAGAGGAGGAGGGCAGAGTAAAGGAATTGACACTTAGAAGCCCCCGCAAGGTACTAGCACTGTCCTAGGCACCTCACGCGCATGAGCTCATTGAGTCCTCCTGGCAACTGGGTGAGGTAAAGGCTGTTATTCCTAGTTTACAAATGAGAAGACAGGCTCAGAGAGGTGAAGTGACCTGCCTGAAGTCGCCCAGCAAGGGAGTGGTGGTGCTGACTCTGGAGCCCATGTGCTTCCCTCAGTCAGCTCTGGGTAATCTACAGCCTCCCTTCTGCTCACGCACACCAAGGAAGGGGGAGCTGGGGAGCAGGTGACGGACAGGGGGCTCTGGGCCCACAATCCAGTCTCCACACCCACACAGACTGTGGAGGCAAAATCATTGCCCCTTTGCAGGAGGCTCATGGCCCCAGCAAGGCCTGGACTTGAGTGCAGCTAAGCAACTGTCCCTCCCATCTGATCCCAATGGCCCTTGGGGGCTGCCCGCTCCCGCCAACCCCCTGGAACTCTGACTACCACCAGCAGCTGGGGCCCTGGGCTTGGCGGTTTGCAGCTGCCCATCTACTGCAGACCTCACTCACCCCTGCGACCCGTCCATGCGCACCCTCCCAGCCCTGTAACAGATCTTAAGATCCTGGAAAGGCTTTTGTTTGCCATTAGATAAGAAGGTGTTTTGTTTTCCTCCTTTGTACCCTGGGCCCCAGCCCAGGCAGCTCCCTGGACCTCAAATATTAAAAACAGCAAACTCATGGGAACCTGCCTGGATAGAGTGTTTCTGGGGTCCCAGTGCTTCTCTGGGACTTTGGGCCAGTCCTTCTGACATCCTCGGAGCCTGTCTGAAGCCAGCACCTCCTGGAGTTCTCCAGCCCCCAGGGATGTGGGGACATTGCTGTCCTCCTAGGATGTGGTGATAATGCTGGTGCAAGGGTATTGGGCTTTCCAAGTCTAGAAGTAAAGCAGGATCTCATGATAGGGGACCCAGGTAGACGTGGCTGTGCAGGGGAAGCCTAGCCAGTGAACAGAGCAGGATGGGGTGAATACAGTGGGATTGTCGGGTGGGACATCGTGACTCTCAGGGCAGGCTCGTATTTCAGAAACAAGACCCCAAGTCTAAGGGAGGCAGCTGGGTGGGCTGGGCAGGGGTTCAGGGTTCAGCCTGGCAGGTCTGGGCTCTGCACAGCTGTAGTCAGGACAGGGACCTGGAAGTCGAGCAATGAGAGCTTTGTGATAGTGTAGTGGTTAAAGGCATACACCCTGACGCTGGGCTGCTTGGGTTCAAATCCCTACCTCCCTGTTACTTGGTCTAAGATCTTAAGACAAGTTTCTTAACCTCCCTGTGTGTCAGTTCCCCTCTCTGAAAATTGAGGATGAGAAAAAATAGTATGTACTTCATAGGTCAGTGAGACTCATGGGGGAATGATATCTGGGAGAGGCTTAGCATGGTACCTGGGATGAAGTAATTGCTCAGTAAAAGCGATATGTGGTTGCCACTGCATTGTGGGTGCCAGGTGGGAGAGACTGTGAATTAGTGCTACTTCAGGCTGGGCTGTGGTTGGGACAAGCTCTGGTCCCAGCAGGACATGCAGGAAGGGGACCTGTGGACCCCAGGTGGGCGAGTACCTCACTTGTCTGGGCCAGGTGTGGGGCGAGGCTGGGCCGGGAAGTGGTTGCGGCCCAGGCCTGGCCTCCCAGAAGGAGCCCAGAGATGATGAGCCTGTGATTCAGAGGGGCCGTTTTGCTGACAGCTCCTGCCACCACACCGGACTCCAAGCAATTAACCAGCCAGGCCCCTGGGAGGAGCGCTCCACAGCAATCAGAGGGTAACCTTGACCTCCTTCGCACACTGCCTCAGCCTCCTACCTCCCATCTCCAAGGTGCTCCAGTCTCCTTGAAGGGCAACGCCGCCCCAGCACAGGGAGTGCTCCTGCTCCTCTGCCAGCCCGAGCAGTGGGCCAGGCGCCTGGGCCGCAGCCGCTGGCGCTGGGATCTCCTACCAGGACAGTTGGCCTCATCTGGCCTCTAGCCCAGGGCACCTTTCTTGGACACGTGTTCAGCTCTGTGTGTGTGCGCGTGTGCGTGCACACACAGCACAAACATGGAGGAGGGATGCAGGGTGAATGCACATGAGTGCAGGGGTGGAGACACCTGTTCGCATGTGTGTGAAGGGAGGGCGGGTGTGTGTGCTCAGCTGCAGGAATAGAACAAAGTGTGACAGAGAATGAAGGAGGAGTTGGGGTGTGTCTGTGCGGGGAAGGTGGGGCTCGTGGTGAAGGGACGGGGAGGAGGACGAGCTCGTGTGAGCGTCACGGGAGCAGGAGGCTGGGGAGGGGAAGAGGGGTTGAGGGGTGTGTAGGGCTTCGGTTGCAGGATGTAGTGACAGTAGGCTCTCCGCCACCCCCTCTCCACCAGCTCAGGCCTGTACGTTTCAAATACTTCATTGTCAGCCCTGGTAAAGCCTTTATTTATAAAGCGCGGGTGTTTCATTCAGCTTAACTGAAAAGGCCTTTAAATCACCGCAGCTGGGAAGGGCTAATTGCAGTTAGAGTTGTCAAGGACTCTCTTGTCTGCTTTTGCCATCTGTGACACAGTGAATGCAAAGATCATTTTAAACATAGGCAGTTAATGTAGAGAATAATTTGAGCGCCTTAGATATTTATGGTAAATTATTTAACTTTACAGTGGAATTTTATTGCCTCATTATTCTATGTGTGAAGAATCTTGGCGTTTTCTGTGACTCGGCACTTTGTGGAGTTCCACTTTGCAACACTCAGGAGGAAAGTTGCTCTGCTCTTACAGGAGATCTGGGCACCCCGCTCGCCCTCCCACAGAATGGGCTCTCTGAACCTTGCGCATCTGGCCGGCGGCCACGGCTTCGCCTCGACCTGCCATCAGGGTCTCTGAGTGGACTTGGGCACTCAGTAAAGCTTTCGGGTGCTTCTCATCATCACACCAGTCTCCACCCCACCCCCGCCACTTCCTGCTGCCCCATTAGATGGTAACTGTCCCGAGGGAAGCATTGCCACATCGCTGCCCCACCGTAGACTCCATGGATGCCAGGAGGGTGGGAGGAGGGTGGCCAGGCACAGGTTTTCATTTGCTGTAAGGCTCTTTAGAACCTCTGTTCTGGTGCCTGAGTTCTATTAGGGCAGACACTTGACAGCTAGATGTCATTTATCTGCTTGACTTGTCACTGATCACTGTTCAGAGTTGAACCTTCCCAATTACTTAGGTTTCTTTTGAGTGTCCCAAACTTAAGACTTGCCTAATTTTAGAAGATAGCCTTCCCTGCCATGATCAGAGGGGGTTCTGGCATGGGCATTGCAGCAGAAGCTGTTGATGCTGTGCTGTGTCCCTGTGTCTCTCACCATTCTACTCCTCTGGCGGGATTTTGCAAGCACTCCTGCAGGTCAGCATGCTGGGTGCTGATGCCTCAGGAGCAGCCCTCAGCCAATGGCAGACAGCAATTAGAGGATACAGTAGGGCTTATTTGCTCCTCTGGTGGGATAATCTTGGGCATAGTCTGTACTGTCTTCCAGAGCATCCCGATGGGATGCCATTGGCCATAATCTATTCAGCAACACTCCCTTGTTTGACTTCCTTCCCTTCCCAGCCTCACCTCCCCTTTCTTCACCAGTGTCTCCTGGCATCACCTCCCAAAGAAAACACTTGAACTCCAATCTTTGTCTCAGGGTCTGCTTTTAGGAGGAACTCTACTAGACAGACATGCAGTTGAACCACGGCACTGTCCACATGAGGGGCTTGGAGCTGTGACCCTTGACCTGTGCCTTCTCAACCCACTGGCTTGACTTGAACATGGCATCCCCATTGCTTTAGACTCTGCTCTTGATAGTGCAGCCTTGATTGGAATTTCTGTGAGAGTTAGGGCATAGCCCCTGAAATGCGTGTGCAGGGATTTCTAGGGGAAGATTGTGTCCTTGGGAGGGGTGGGTGACTATTTTCTGTGAGGCTCCACTTCCTAGTTCAAGGGCTAAGATGACTGCATCAGGTTCCAGCTCAATGGCTGGGGAGGATTTAGTTTGAACCACAGAGTTATTAGCTGAGGAGCCAAAACTGTCATAAGCCACCTCTGAGGAATGTTGGAATGAGCTCTCCCCCACATCTCCGGCTGGAAGACTGCCACTCATTCTTCAAGACTCAGCTGAAATGTCACCTCCTCTGCCAAGTCTTCTCCAGCTCCTCCAGGCTTTGGCCGATGTATTTCCACAGCTCTTTGTTCCTAGCTTGGTAATTGCACTTATCGCATTGTCTTGTCATTTATCTATCTCCACATCTAGTCTCTGAGCAGGCTGGGAGCTCCTTAAGGGCAGGGACTGTGTCGATTCATCTTCTTCTTTCTTCCTAGTGGGGATAAGCCAATGGGTTGAGGAGGCAGAGTTCAAGGGTCACAGCCCAAGCCCACAGGAACATGACCTGAATTAATGGATGGATGAGTGATGGATGGACCGAGGGATGGATGGATGGGTGATTGGATGGATGGATAGATAAACAACTAAAGGAAAGAAGGGTTGAGGGAGGGAAAGAGAGATGAGCTGGTGGGTGAATGGGTGATGGATGGGTAGACAGACAATTGGGTGGATGTGAAAGATCATGGCATTCTGTGCTCAAGTCAACCTTCAGAACTAAGAAACATCTACTTTCCCCAATAACCTCATATCCTTGGGCAGTCAACTCCTTAGGATTGTATCTGCCAGCTCAGAGAGGAGGAGACAGTGAGTCTGAGGCCCTGGGTCTAGGTGAGGCCCGCTCTGTGCTGAAGGGTGGGGTCCCTTCCTCTTAGGTTGGGTGAGGAACAGCTGTGGTGGGAGCTATGGCCCATGAAGACCTCCACATTTTCTCCTGGAGCCAGCATGTTTCTCCAACACCCCAACCCTCACAACTTTACAAAAACACCACAGTGAGGAGGCAGGAGGGAAATCAGCAAGAAGGTGGCTACGTACACCCCTATTGAGGGTCCTACTTTGAGGAAGATCAGACAGAGAAAGGTCTCAAGTGTGTCACGCACAATGGGAGGGAGAGGGAACCCACACATAATTCCAGCTTTGCGCCAGGAGGTCTGGGAGTGGCAGAGGCCAGCAACAGCCTGGAGGGCAGGGAGCAGGGGTGCCTTTGAGGTTTAATTACTGCAGCTGGGGGCTGAGGGCGCAGCCTCTGAAAGGCCTCCTTCTGCCATTTGGTGGTTGCTGTTGCACGTGGGGGATGGCCAAGATCCCAAGGCCTTCCATCTGCCCTGAGATGCCCCTGTGGGGAAAGTTATTTCACTGCCACACCTGAGACCCATCCTGGCCACCTTGGGAATGGACAACACCTGACACCTTTGGCCCAGCAGAGATAAAGGAGGCCAGAGAGGATCAGAGGCTCACGTGCCATGCGCATGCCCAGTCTGCACACACCTTTCTGTGCATGACATCATGCACTTGCATATGAAATGCACCATGCCTGCTCTTGTTGCCCCCATCCCCAGACATCCAGGCCATCTCCATGAAGACTGTGCTCTAAGGCCCGTGTCCCAGAATGATGGTAGTGCCTGAAGCAGGCACACAGGATGGGGCTGTGACTGACAGAGAGGGTGTGCCATGAGCTCCAGCTGCAGGGTAACACAAGGTTTTCAGCACTTCCAGAAGCTTTATTAGGGGCTGGCAGGAACTGCTTTGGAGCCTCAGGAGGGTACAAGGCAGGGCAAGAACAGCACCCGCCCTCCTTCCATCCCCTGCCTCATGCCCACCCCAGAGCTCTAAAGAGAAAGGCCCTGTTTGTTGTCAGCCTGGCCCTCAGGTCCTTCCCCCTACCCTTTCCTTGTCGGTCCTGGCCTTCTCTCTGACCCCCCTGGCCTTCCTCATGGTCTCCAGAGCCAGAAGCATTCCTGAACACAGACCATGGGGGAGACACTGTTTAGGGGCGCTCTGAGTGTCAGTGCCCAGCATGTTCTTTCCACTCCTGCCCTTGCTTCATGGAGCCTGTGACCACCATGCTGGTCCCTGCCCGGCTTCAAGCCATGTCCCAGCCTCCTGTCCGGCCCGCCTTGCTGCCCCATTGTCTACCTGTTCTGCATGCCCCAGGCTCTCTGCCTGAGATGTCCCCGAGGCCTGCATTAAGTGTCCTGTGGCCTTCCTGGCCTGGTTCTCTCTACCCACAGGGCCAGAAGACTCTGGCATAGAGGTGCTACCCCTTTGGCTAGGCCAGAGGGGGCACCATGGGAGGGCAGGGGTTTGGTCCTCACCCCAGGGCAGCCCCCAACAGTAATCCACTGCTTTCTTCCCCATCCCTCCTGGCTGCCAACCCCAAGGCTTTGTAGCTACCCCCAACTCTTTCATCCCCACACCCACACTTTCCTGCTAGACCCAGGCTCTTTTAAAATAACATCCTCAAAGCTCCTCATTATCTATACTGACTCAATCTCCGTGAGTCCCAGAGGCCATAAATCCTGGAGTTTGGGCAAATAGGAAGTAGCCATTTAGGGATCTGGGGGCAGGATCTCCTGGCTGCCTGAGAGAAGTGCTTCCCGCGGTCAAGTGTACTAACCACTATGGCAAGAAAGGCAGCCATTGTGAGAGTACAGGGTGGCGGGGTGGGGCGGGTGGCGGGGGGTGGGGGGGTGGCCCGGGGACGGGGGAAGAGTCTGCCCCCTGCTCTGGCGTGCACATGCAAGGAGCCATCCCACGCATGCGCACGTGCACGGAGCCGTCCCACGCGTGCGCACGTGCACAGAGCCGTCCCACGTGTGTACAAGGACGGAGGGTGCATGTGATGATGTGACTGTGCGAGAGAGCATCGCGTGAGCTACAAGAAGAGGGCCGAAGCGAGAGCCGCCCGGCAGCAGGTGGGCCCTCGGAGACAGAGACAGCCGGGTTTTAATTGTCCGTGGAGCTGATGGGGCTCCGGGGAGTTGTCAGCAGCCCACTGAGAGCTGCAGTCGGCTCCTCGCTACTTGTTGGCCAACATCCTTCAGCGCCGTCGGCAGCCTCCCCACCCCCTCCCGCACTTGCTGCCCGCCTCCCTCTCTCCCTCTTTCCCTCTCCTGCCTCAGAGCCGGCTGACCCGCTCTCCACCTCTTCTCCCTCCCTTCTCACCTTCCTCGCTGCCCCTTGGACCCTGGACCCGCTTTCAGAAGGCTTGGCCAGTCAGTGAGCCTGGGAGCGGGCACTGCTCTGTCCCGGCCTCCTTCCTGCCCCTCCCTGCAGACCCACTGCATGTTTCCTTTAGAGAAGTGACCTTAGGCAGTGCTTCTCACAGGCACATCTGAGTCGGTGGGCCTGAGGCTCTGCATTTCTAACAAGCCCTCGGGCGGTGCTGGTACCATACTTTGAGAAGCAAGACTCCGAGACCTTCAGGGTCTAGCTGTGGACCAAGTGACCTCCCCCAAGGACGCGTCCTCTCCGGGTGGTGGGCCAAACCAGGCCGCCTCCCCTGGAAGCTATGGGAGCAGTAGCTGCATGTGAGCCCCAGGCCTGGAGGACCACAGCCACAAAGTGTGTCCTCTCCTGAGAGCCGCCCCCACTGGCACCCGCCTGCCCACCCATGGTGCCTGCCCCGTCCAGCCTGGCTGTGCAGACTGGGATGGTGTCCGCAGAGTGTGTGGGAAATGTGCCTTCTGGGGCATCCTCACCGGTGTTGGCTGAGCTGGCTGAGGTGATGCCAGCAACAGTGGGATTGAGGAGCTGGCAGGGGGCGGGCAGAGTGGGGGGGACTTGGGAGCAGATCAAGGACAGTGGGAAGGACCCCCTCCCACCTGCAGCACCTCCTCCAGGCTCCCCATTTGTAGCTGCAGCTTTCTTTGCAGATGTACTCCAGAGACACGCAGACGCACTGCTCCCTCACAGCTCGGCTTGCTGTCGTTTGCTACCTGACTTGACATTCTACATGTATTAGTTTATCCTCAGACTCCTCAATGAGACTTTAGATTCCAGGAGGGGTGATGTTCAATGTCATATCCTCTGTGCCTAGACCCGTGCCTGACACACAGGAAGTGCTCAAAAACATTTGCTGCATGAATGCCACAGGCAGCCTGCCCAGCCTCCTAGAAAGAATAAACAGAGCCATAAAGAAGCAGCGTGACTCATCCCTCACCCCATCCCTCCCAGAGGAATGCCCAGGCTGCTTCCTGGGAAGTTAGATGCAGCTGATGACACGCAGAGTCTGATTGGACAGGCCTGGCTACCCACCCTAGTTCGGCCACTTATAAGCTAATCGACAAATTCTTCTCTCTGAGACATAGTTTTCTCGACTGTGAAATGGGACCGATATATGGGACCACCTCACTGTGGCTGTGAGGAGTCTCATCTAAATGGAGCTCCAATGGTGGTTCCTTTTACCTTCATTTTTGTCACTCCTGACCCTGGCTGGCTGTTCCACCCCCACACCTCCCTGGTCACAAGGCAACCAACGAAGGGGGGCATGGTGACATGTGGCCCATTCCCCCTCCCAGGGACCTGGCTCAGAGCCCTGTGGTGACAGCAGGTGAGCACCGCCCCTTATTTATTTCACACACCGCCCCTTATTTCACGCCCCTTATGTCACTCACTTCCATGCAGTAGCCCCAGATTAGTGAGTTGACCGAGACAGCTCAGGAGAGTGGGACAGGCATTAGTTCTGGAGCCAGACGGCTTGGGTTTAAGAACTGCCACCCTCCCTGAGCCCTTTTTTTTTCCATCTGGCTGATGTGTTGTGGAAAGAATGAAGTAAACTCAGCCCCGTCAGGCACTTAGCTTGGTGCCTCGTGTATGGGGAGCGCTCAGTAAGTTGCAGCTGTGGTCTCATTTCCTTCGGGTGTAGCCATCAGCTCATAGTTCTTACGGCCAAGCCAAGGGGACAGGAAGGGGAAGAAGGATGGATGAGTGGGGGGAGCTTACGTTTCTTCATCTGTAAGTAAAAGAGCAAGACAGTCCCTTCAGATGGCTTCAGGCTGGGGTTTTGTGAGTGTTTATCTGCTGCATTGACATAGTCAGGGTCCCCAGGGAGGAATTCCCCGTTGTTGTGGACCCTAAACTTAACCCTTCTTGTCCATTGCTACGATCTTTGCTCTCTTCCCCGGGGATGGGGTGGGGGAGAGAAGAGCCTTCCTGGTGGAGGGAAGCCATACTTTCCCAGGACTCCAGGTGGACAGGGCCTGGAACTCCCCTTGTGCCCGTTATCAGCACCTGCCAGTGTAGTGAGACGAGTCCCTGAGTCTGCATGGGAGGGGTTCAGGTGTCCTTGAGGATGTTCTGGCATGTCCATTGCAAATGGTACCCCAGGAGAAGCGTGGGTTCCCTGCAGGCAGAGGGAGCAGCTGGCAAGACCCTGTGTAAAAGGAAGCATGGCACATTCATGCCATGGGAAGCTGGGTGCCTGAGGGGAACCAGCAAGCAGGGGAGGGGCAGTGTGGCGGGGGGTGGGCTGTGCAGGGGCCAGAACACACTGAGCTCTGTGGGCTGTGAGAGGGTTTGCAGTTTATCTTAAGAGCAATGTGAAGTGTCCAAGGGTTTTAAGCAGGGCAGTGGCCTGCTCAGGTTTAAATCTTAAAAGCATCCATCTGGCTGCTGTGTGGAGAACAGGTTGGGAGTCCATGGTTTGGTCCTGCTGGTTCTGCCACAATGAAGTCAGACTCATTCAAAGGGAGCGTTACTAGAAAACTGATAAGGATGAAAACTCAGCCACTCTGAAGCACGTGAGCTTAGGGAGTGTTGTGGTCAGGTTTGTTGAGTTGCAAGGAGAAATGGCCCACTTAAGAGGGCTTACTGTCAAGATGCATGGGGATTGGAACTGGAACTGAAAAGCCTTCGGGATCCATGGGGCTCTGGAGAGCAGCTGCTCCCACTCCAGCTCCCTTCTCCTTCCTCCCTCTCACCTCAGGGCTTCAGCCCTGTGAAATGTGAGTCCTCCCTGTTCTCCGCCCTCTATCTCCACCCTCTGGCATTCACAGCTTCCATGCCCCCACCCTCAGGCTCCCCACAGCCCAGCGTGCCTTCTGTGGCTTGATAACACCTCACCATCCTTCATCTGCAGCCAAGTCATAGATTGTTTGTCTTTGGGTCAGCTGATGGATCTTTGGTCCAGTCAGCTGAGTCCAAGGAGGATGGGATCCAAACATGACCTCTGAGGCACCCAAGGTCACAAATAGGGCAGCTCCCTTTGGAGAGGGTATATATAGGGCAGGCGCATAACCAGCTTATTCCAGACCTAGGCTATTCCTGTGCCAGAGCTCCAAGTTCCAGGCCTTCCAGGTCTGACTGCTCAGTGGCCAGAACCAGACCTTTGAGCAATGGTGAACCAGAATTGGATACCAGTCCCTAGCCATAGGTAAGACTCACCCTGGCCTGTTGGTTCACTAGCCCATGCCATTGGTCCCAACAAGGGAGTGTGAATGGTTCTTTGCAGGAGAACCCTCATAATCTGAGCTCATACTATGGTAAGGGCTGTTGGATTTGGGGTTCTCCTCTGTCTCAGTGACTGGCTCATTAGTCTGGAGCTGGATATCACACTTAGAAGCACAATTCCATTTGTAGAAGTCACCACAACCAATAGCAATTCATCTGCCTCTGACCCCCAGCAGTCTGTACTTCTCCAACATCATGGTGTCTGAGCAGGTCTTCAAGTATGTGTTGTTCAGACACCTCCAGCAGTAGGTTGTTGGCAAATGGCTACCAGTTTTCATTTCTCCCTGCATCTGTGATCTATGCAATGTGACTGTAACACCTCCCATCAAGAGGTGAAGTCTATTTTGATGAATAGAATGTGGCAAAAGGGACAATGTGCCAATTTAAAGCCTAGACTTCAAGACGCCTTGCATGCTTTCACTGTCTCCCTTCTCCTCCTCTCTACTTCCTTCTTCTTTCTCCCCTCCCCACCCTCTTTCTCTGAATCCTGCTACTGCCATTTGCCTGCTGGATGATGAGAGATAGGTGGCCAAGTTATCCCCATCGGCCCAGTTGATAGTAGGCTAACATCCAGTTATTAAATGAGGTCATCCTAGAAAAGCTAACCCCTACAGATTATGGACACACAAGCCAACCCGGCCTGGGTCTGCCTATCCTGACCTGCATCAATAGAACTATCAAGTTGATCTGTAAACCACTGAACAATAGCAAGTGTACATTGCTTTAAGCCACTAAGTTTTGCAGTGGTTTGTTATGCAGCAGTAGCTAACTGTTACACCTTCCTGCTGAGAGACCTCTAAAGATGTGTTGATCCATGCTTTCCAGTTCAGTCCCTGAGCCTGGGAGGTCTACTCCTCCAAGGCAAGATTCAAAATACAGGCGGACTCAAGTTGCAGTGATGACTCTGTATATTGATAGATGCCCCGTAATCTGGGTGCGGTGTGTGCCAGGCAGCTACACTTCCTGCCACTTACAGAGAATTTGCTGTAATGCATTGTGATGCATTAGCATAATAATTGCTAAGCATTCACAAATGAATAGCTCACTGACTGATGGATTTTGTACAGAATCTGTGAAGGTTACATCGAGGGTGAAAACATTTCACTGTGTCAATGAACATACTTAATTTTTCTGGAAGTGCTATTTAAATTGCGTCGTGCTATGACATTAGCATAACAAAGACATAATGCATTCGTTTATGCTGTAGTAGGGAACACTGCCTTAATCAGCGGACATGATGGTGGGGGGAGGGTGGAATGTGCAAAGAGTGGCCTGGGAGCTTTCAGAAGCAGCCCCATTGGGTCCCTGTGGCCATGCAGGGGAGGTCCCACCCCAGCAGGTCACGCCTCTGGATTTGGTTCCAGGGGTACAGGGGGCTCTTGCCGTGGGTGGACTCTGTTTATTGGCTTGTTTCCTTTTCACTGATTTTCTCTTCTCACTGTTGGCCACTGAGTCCCTACTAATAGGTGGGTGAGTCTTGGCTGTCAGTAGAGAAATCCTCAGGAGAATTAGAAAGCATTCAAATCTGGCAGGATTTACCCATCCTTCATTAGGCAGCTGGTCCCAGGAAGCTGTGCCGTGGGCCCTTGATCTCTCCAGCCCCCTCCCCTAAAAGGGCCCTCCAGGCTGTCACAGAAAGCCTCATGAGGAGGCTGGAAGATGACTCTATTATCTTAATTTTCTACATTTTCTGCATATCTGGCTCTTTGAAGGGGAAGTATTAGGGGAATACAGCCTGCTAATTGAGCATCTACTGGCTGCCAGGCACTGAACTGTCTTTACAGATACCAACTCAGAGCTTCTCAACCAGTTGTGTACAAATGCTGGGCTTCCTGGCCCAGCTCTGGGTTAAACAGAACGAAACAGTTTTCTTTTATATAAAGACCTCTTAGGACTTTTAATATAATAATAATTCTTATCCATTTCCAAGAGAGAGATACAAGGGTATCAAACCTTTAAAACAGTGGAACCTGGTTTGGAAAAGGTGATGTGATTTTATTTGTTACTTTAAAAGGACTCAGTGAGGTAAGGCTTATTAACCCCACTTCAAAACTAAGGAAATGGAGGCTTCATGAGGAAGTAATTTGCACAGAGCTGGCAAATGGCTCAGGTGGGATTTTAATGCACATTTCCCTGGTTTCCTGAGGGGGGAGGAGGGGACTGGCAGCCAGCCTTTGGAGGGAGGAAACAAACTGAGGATGACCCACAAATCCTACTTGGACTCACAACCCTGATTCTCCCTCGGAACCCATTTTGGAGATGCTGGGCTGAGGTCAGGACAGAGCTACAACCTACTCTCCTGTGTTCTGTAGCCAGGGGCCCTTCCAGCAGAGGTATGGAGTTCAGAAGTGTGAGTATATGGTAGGGGGTTGATCAGTCCTCCTTTACCCCTGAAGTACCCCGGAGGGGGTCACTGAGTGGCCTGGTGCTTTGGGACTGGGCTGGTATGGAGTGAAGGGGGTGAAAGGCTGTTGGCTGTCAGATCCAGGTGGTAATTCAGAGCCCCAAGAAGAAGGGAGGAACTGGGAGATCCAGGAACCATAAGGAGGGGATGGGATCAGTACCTTATTGTCCCCTCGACCACAATGCCCTTGTGACGCAGCTGATTTACACTCTCTGAGTTCCAGTCCTCCATCTAGATGGTTGTGAAATCTGGCTAGTGGCTGAGCTTGCTGAGTGGGTGCCTCTACCCTCACCTGCCAAGGCCCAAGGCTCATGAGAGTGGAGGACAATTTGCGTAGGACCCTACCCATTTGACTTTAGCCCCAGAGTCAGGAACTTCTCATGCTTTGAGGGATCACAAAGTCCTTTTAGAATCTGAGGGAAGCTACAGACCCTTTCCCCAGAAAAAAATGCACAATCATAAAATAACTTGCATACAATACAAAGTGTCACGGATGCCCTAAAGACCATCTCAGGTAGGACCCCCTGTCTTAGAAAGAAAGTAGCTTAGACCTCAGACTCTGGGAAAAAATAAGAGTCAGAGTCCCATTGGCTTATAGCAACTTACCCAAATGCGCTAGGTTGGCATTTGAGGGCTCATTTTACCTCCATCTTCCTCTCCAACCACCCAACACATACACCTTCCCACGCCCAACACCATCTGCCAGACCAGTGCAACTCATCGTCTCCAGACACACCACAGGTCTCCATGCTTTGAGTTCCTGCTTGAGATACTCTCTGCCTTTGCTGCCTGAGCAAATTTTGTCCACTTTTGGAGTCTTTCCTCTTCCAGAGACCTTCCTGATAACTTCAAATCCAATCCATTCAATTGAGCATTTATTAATTGAACACTTCCTACTGCTACATACTGGGATACGGAAGGGAGAGAGGGGTGGGTCACTGCTCTCATGTAGCCTACATGCCAGTGGGGAATCAGACAAAGGAATAGCATCTACAAGTGTAATGAGTGTTACTAAAAGGAGAAAGTGGAGGGTGCTCTGGGAGCATGTGGTGGGGGTGGGGGGTGGGATTTCATTTCATCTCAGGTGGAGTTTCCCAAATTTTGATAATTTAAACTCTACCTTTGCAATTTTTGTCATATCAGTATACCATCTGTACTATTATTTACTTCTCATTTTTTTCCTTTAAATTAACTTTAAACAGGTTCATGGATCTTCTTAGCCTTGTCCTAAGCAATATTATTATTATCTGTGAAATCATGGGTGTTAATGTGTTGTTTATATATTTTTTTAAAGTTTAAAGGTATTTTTATTATGGTTATATATAGAGAGCATACAATTTACCATTTTAATGATTTTTAAATATATGATTCAATGGCATTAACTACATTCACATTGTTGAACCCACTATTCATTTCCAGAAATTTTTCATTACCCCAAGCAGAAACTCTGTATCCATTAAGCGATAACTCCCCATTCCTTCTACCCCCAGTCTTTGGTAACCTCTATTTTACTTTCTGTCTCTATGAATTTGCCTCTTCTTGATAGCTAATATAGGTGGAATAATACAATGTTGTTCCTTTTGTGTCTAGCTTATGTCACTTAACATAATGTCCTCAAGGTTCATTCATTTTGTAGCCTGTATCTGATTTCCATTCTTTTTAAAGGCTGAATAATATTCCACTGAACCTTCTCAAAGTTCAAGAGAATAGGGAGAGTTCATGGCCATGAGCTTGAAGTGAGCTCTGGGCACGGAGCTGTCCACTGCAGCAGTGTTGAAACCAGGTGAGCTGAGAGGAGGTGGCATGCTATGTCATAAATGGCTGCTACATCATCTAAAACATATCATATACCCCAGATTATGTTATGGAAGTGTTGGCCCTGAAAGAAAGTGATGTCTAAGCTGACTCCTGCAGACAGTATGAGGAGCCAATCAGGTAAAGACTGTGGGAAAGTTGTTCTTGGTGGAAGGAACAGCTCAGACGAAGGCCTTGAGTGCAGACATAGTAAGGCCTGTTCCTAGAAGACCAGCATTACTAGATCAGGGAGGAGGAATGGGAAGATAGCCCTGGGGAGCTGGGCAGAGGACAGGCTGTAGAGCTCCCCGAGTGCCTTGGTGATGTTTATATGTGATCTTAAGAGCTGTGGGAGGCCTAAGAAGGAATTAAACAAGGTTGAGGTGTGCATGATGTGACCACCTGGTGGTGTGCCTTTCTTCTGTCCTCTGGGTCAGCAACTAGACTGTCATGAATCACTCACTGGTAATAATTGATTGTCTTCCCAGGGGACTACAGTAGGAGCCTCTCAGGTGTTTGCTCTCCCAGGGCTCAGTTGGCACCTGGAACATGCTGAGAGTTAATAGTAATGATGGTGAAGACCTGGGCCAGACCCCATGTGGTTCTTTGGTTTCAGAAAGCCCCCCTCTGGACACACACATTCAACCCCATCCTTTGGCCTCCAGTGTAGTAGAGAAGAAAGAACCCAATGTACTTGGGTCCTACCTCTGCTACCATTTAGCAAAGGGACCTTGGACAAGTCACCTCCCTGACTTGTCTGCTGAGTGGGAGTAATAATGTCTGCCTTGCACGTTTGTTGAGAAGGTCCCATGAGAACACTTCACCAAGGTCACAGCAAAGTGCCTGGAAGCACAGTAAGTACACAAGATATGAGGATGTCCTTTCCCAGTATCCTACCCCCATCTCAGTCCCCCGAACACAACCTGGCCCAGCCTGCCTGAGGGGAAGGTCACATAATGGTGCCAGAGGTACCCCTGGAAATGGTGGGGTCCACCTCCCCCATCTCAAGAGTCTCCCTTCCATTCCCTCTCTACAGTGTAATTAGGGGGCAAGATCAAGGTATGTCATGGTATTTCTTCATCCAGGAGTTGGCTGAGGTTGGTTGGGTGCTTTGTTCCCCCGGTGCTGAGGTCAGGAAGGGCTGGGCCTTTCCAACAGGATCGGTCCACTTCCAGCCTGGGGTGGCTCTTTGGCCCTAGACAGAGTGGGCTCCTTGGGGGCTCCAAGGCAATTTTAGCCTCAGAAGAGCATCTGACAGGCCATCCCTAGCGTTCCCAGGCCCTGTGGATTCCCCTCTAGAAATAACGGCCTTGTAGTGATGCTGAGCACGAGGCCGAGCCCATGCCAAGGATGGTCCGGAGCTCCTCATGCGGCCCAGCTGGGACGGTTACCGCCGCTAAGCAAACTGCCAGCACCTCCTCCAGCCTCCCTCTGCCTGCTCCGTGATTCATTTCCTTTTAGAGAAGTTTAATAATTAGCAAAGGGGATTTCTAACACCAGATGGTGCCTGGCCCTGGGGAGTGTTTCTGCTGCAGACATGCTTTGCAGAGAGGTAAGCTGGAGTTTCTCTCGCTCCCTCCCAGTGGGTGTCTCTGGGGCTCTGTGACTACGGGGCCCATTTGCATAACAAGGCTGCAAGGAGAGTGGATGGAAAGGAGGGTGTCAGCTAGGGGCACATAGGTGCTGGTGGCTCTGCTGGAGAGGGGATGCCCTGCGATGGCCTCTTTACTCCGCTACCCATCTGGAGGTCTTCACCGATAGGTCAGAGCTGCTAAGAGCTGTGAGAGACCACTCAAGATCCTGCCTGAGATTGGGGCAAGGCAGTGCGAAGGTGCAAGGAGCCTTCAGACATCTCTGAGAGGCTTCTGATGTGCAAGCACACACTTTTCCTTCAGGTCCCCTCCCACCCGCCTCATGGCACCGAGGGAGAACATAGGCCTTGGACTCTCTTGATTTTAGAAGCCCAGCTCACAGTATCTTAAGTAAGAGGGGGATTGGCAGGACGTTTGAATTGTACAGTCTAGGGCAAGCTTGTTCAACTCACGGCCCACTGGCCACAGGTGGCCCAGGACGGCTTTGAATGCAGCCCAACACAAATCCATCAACTTCCTTAAGACATTAGGAGACTTTTTTTGCAACCTTTATTTTTTAGCTCATCAGCTATCACATCTATTTTATGTGTAGTCCAAGACAGTTCTTCATCCAGTGCAGCCCAGAGAAGCCAAAAGGTTGGACTCTCCCTGGTCTAGGGGTGGACTGGCTTTAGGCATGGCTACACCTAGGGCAGTGGTTCCCAACCCTTTTCCACCTCTTTTAAACATACTTCTATAAATTGTACCCCTTGTTTTTCAAACAGCTGTGTTTAAATACTTACACTTTTGTTCTGTGCCTGTCTTAATGTAGAATAGTGAAAATGAGGTAGTAAGTTAGGAAAGCAAAATCACTTCACTAAAAGTACAAACCACAGATTTAATTTTACAATATTCATAACCTAGTTAAATATTGATAATGGTGATCAAGTATTTAACAAACTTTTAATTTATTATTAATAACAACATTTATTTGTGTTATCTGGAAAGTCTGTAATAATTGTTATGCAGATCACTAGCTGATTGAAATATTGTTAGTGAGATCATTGACCTTGGGTTATAATCCACATCAAG
Source organism: Lyroderma lyra (assembly GCA_004026885.1). Classification (NCBI taxonomy): domain Eukaryota; kingdom Metazoa; phylum Chordata; class Mammalia; order Chiroptera; family Megadermatidae; genus Lyroderma; species Lyroderma lyra. Next base: position 17,739 of record PVJL010003541.1, on the reverse strand, counting down.
TTTTGGTTTTTTAACCATTCTTGTTTTCAACCAGTGCTCCATAACAGACCTGCTTAAAAATCACTCACAATAATAACTGAAACTATGTTAAACATTAAATTAAAAAAACTACTTGAAAAGAATCACAATTAAAGACATTGCACTTACTTTTACTCAGTCAATAACTAAACTGATCCAACAGTCTGGCTATCAATGAATTTATATGTTTGGGGAAGTTCTAGAAACATCACAAATAGATTGTTCTGAAACTGTACGTAATGATTGGTAAAAGAGCAGTTTGAGGGAAGGGTTCACAGCCACGCCCTCATCAATCAGCATTCGCTAATATGACCTAATTTTGATGAGTCTCCATTAACCGTGATTGAAACTTAATATTTATTGTTCCACAACTAAAGTCTTGCATTCTTTTACTTCACTTGTGTTTTCACCATTACTGATTATTTTTCACGTGCCTCCGAATGGCCCACCATACACCCCAGGGGTACATGTACCACCGCTTGGGAACCGATAACCTAAAGGATCAGGCCATGCCATCCATAGACTTTGCTTCTGTGAGGCCTAGATGTGGCCTCATCCTCTTCTACAGCATATGTTTTCCTCTGTTAGTGTGGGAAAGCTGTTTCCCCTGCTAATTCCAGCATAAACCCTCCATATTGCCCTGGACTCAGCCATGTGCCCGTCTTGGAGTTGATCTCTGTGGCAATGAGAATCACTCTGCTGATTGGCCAGCTTGGACCTTGTCCGTCTCTCTGACTGGGAGAGAGAGCACCATGATTGACAGCCCCACCAGAACCATGAAGAGTAGGAAGGGCTGCAGAAGAGCCAGACCCAGCATATTCTTGGAGGTACAGAGAAACATTGCCAGCCAAACTCCTGTAGCAGCAGAGCTGGGATTAGACAAATTATGTTTTGCTTGACTAGTGGTTTCTCACAGCTCAGCCTGGCTCCCCACACTTGTTATGGTCACATCATCACCTAGTGAGCTCCTACTGGGACATACCCAGTGATCCAGGACCGTCTTGTCACAAAACACAGGGTCTTTCTTTTTGTGATAGTTGTAGGCTACTTGGAGAACAGATATGAAAAAGCACTTGCAAAACCAAGAGGAATGTAAGAGACATTGCAGGGCAGTGTGTGGAATCAAGGCATGATTCATTTCCCATTACCAGGAATTAAGAGCAATAAGTAATCACTGTGTGACAGAGTGGGCTGGGGAAGGGAGGGGTCCTGGAGGAGCAGTCTTGTGAACCAAGTTTTCAAGGATAAGCTGAATTTAGGTAGGGACTTCCAGACCCAGCAGTGGCATGGTGGTAGGACCTATCGAACCATCCATCTGTCCATCCACTTTTTGATTTCTTCTACAAGGTATTTATCAAATACAATTTGTGTGCCAGGAATTGAGCTTACAATGGTGGTCAGAATAGTATAGCATGTAAAGTGAATGGTGAAATGAATGACCCAGCTAGATTAGACAGTATTACAATGAGAGAAAAGGCTGGAAATGTAGTTTGGGTCAGAGTATAGGAGTCTCAAATACCAAGCTCAGGTATTGAAAGATTTTCTTGAGGGCAGCCAGGTCTGGCATGGCAGGGTGACCCCCTTACCACCTATGGACATGGGGGAACAACCTCCTAGGTCAGATTAGGGGTTTCAGGAGCAGAGAGACTCTACACTGCTCTAATCATAGTGCCCTTTCCCCAAATTGCAGAAACTGTGCAATTGGGTAGTAAGATTTTCTCGATCATCCCAACCCTTGCACATTTTTATTAAACCTTTGATGCTTGCTAACACTGGGCCCCAGGAAGTAGTAGCAGATGACACGACCAGTGATTGCTCAGTTTTCAGATATCACACCTGATATCAAGCATCCTGGCCCAGCCTAGTGACCTCACACTTCACGTTTTTATTGGTGAGAAGACTTGTGTTATGTATTTCCCCTCTGCAAAGATGGGATGTTTTTTGTAACAGTACTTCATAGTGTTACTTTTGTTGTGATCATAATTTCTGTTAGCTGAATTGTTCTAAGCTCATGCAGTAGAGTTCTATCCATCCACATTTTCACAGCATTCCAGGGAGAGCATTGTGATTTCTGGGTGTGCTGTGCCCCTAGATGAGTTTGAGAAGACCCGTGTTGTGGCCTGAAGCCAGAACCCAGGATGCCATTGGACTCTATGAGCTCTCTGTCTCCCCATGATGAATTCCTAATCATCTTCCCAATGTCCCTGCCAGTGTCCCCTTGGCTGTGAAGCCCTTTCTGATACCCTCAGAAAATAGTGACTCTTTCCCCATCATAGGCTCCAAGGGCACCTTACACAGAGCTCTACCCTAGCACTAATTTCATCACTAGGGTTTTCCTTTCTGCACCTCCAAGGCCTGGCCACAGGCGTAGTACATGGTTGATGCCAACAAACATTGAAAGAAAGAAAGAAAGAATGAATGAATGAATCTATTAGTGACTGTGAGGAGGTTAGTTTGTAGAGATCAAAACTCTAAACTCTGTTTAAAAAAAACCACCAGAACAAAATCCAACTCTGTTCCTAGGTGGCATATTTGAACACAGATCCCTCTCCTTGTTAAAGCCCATCTCTGGTCTCAGAGGGGCCATGGAGTGAGAATGACCAGACATAGCCTCCTGTGCTGGTTGCCTCAGGCAGGGGTGACCTCCCTGAGTTGTTTGGGTCCATTCCATCCCCTTCTTTCTGGCTCTCTTGATGGGCTCCTGCCATTGGCGGGGACCCACTCAGCCCCCAGGAGGCTCTTGGCGAGGGAGCCTCCAGGGCTGATTGAGGAGACAAGTGGGATATTTCCCTGGTTTTCTGGAAAGGTTTCTCTGTCTTGAGAGCCAGAGTAATTTGAGGGAAGAAAGGGTGGCATTTGCAGTCGATTCCATTAATCGGGACTCCTCATGGAGAGCAGAACGGGTGGAGAAGGGGCTGGCTCTGCAGAGGGCACTCTGATGAGGCCACTTAATTAGCTTTCCTCCCTTGGGAGAGGGTTGGAAAGGCTCTCTGCCATGGTTTTGTCTCCAGGATGAGTCATTCTGTTTGCTCAAATTGTCAACTGTCAAACAACAATCAAGAATGCATCCTGGGTGGGGGTGTTGGGGCTGTCCTGACTGATAGGCACATCTGTTCCTGAGACACCCACTGTCCGGAAATGGAGATCATCTTGCCACCAAGTTACTGGCCTGAATGTTTTGGCAAGAGCCCCATGACAGCCTGGCTGGCCCCATATGGAGCTGTGGCTGAGGGATAGGGCAGTGAGGGGTTCTAGAAGAGAGGGGGATGGAGCTGCTGTGACCATGACTCAGGGCTGGTGGGCTGGTGGGGTGTCTGCACATAGGTAAGAAGGAGGAGGATCTATAGGCCAGAAGCCTTTCAAAAGGCAGGTGAAGTTACCTTCTGAGCTGCCCACAGCTTGATTGGAGGCAGGTTAAAGTGTTCTCTGCTCTTGGGGGAGCTCTAGGAGAACAATACCCAATCAGCCTCCCCAAGAGCTTCTGACTTGCCTTGTGAGAACATGTGTCGGCCACCAGTTATCCAGCTCTGTAGGCAAGTGGTAGTGATGTGGGGGTGGGCAGGGGTAGAAAGAGAGGGAGAAAAATAAATCGAGAGAGCATGAGCAGAGGGAGACACAGAGCCATAGGAAGACAGGCAGAGAAAGACCAAGAGCAGGTGAAACAGGGGGGAAGTGAGTGATAGTGCTCCTGTGGTCCATGATGGAAGTATCTAGGGATGTTCCTACCTATAAGACACAGGTATAGATAGAGTCTCTGGGCCAGTGGGAGGCCTGTTACCATTACAGAGCACCTGCACCCTCAGCTTCTCAGAGAGCCTGGAGTGAGTCTGGACCTCTGTTGCCAGGTGCCTGGGAACCAGGTCCATTAGAACAAATAAAGCCATTTATCAACATTGCTACTTATCACCTACTGAGTGCTTACTGTGGATTATAGATCTATTATCTCAATACTCACAATAAGGATTTTTTTTTCTATTATTAGCCTCAGTTTGCAGATGAAGAAACTGAGCCTTCGAGAGTTTAAGTAACCCACCTCTAAGTGGCAAAGGTGGGTTTCTAACCCAGGCCCTCTGGCACCAGTGCACATCTTCTTTACCCTCTGTCTTTCACCACTCATCGTAACCTATGAGCACTGCCTGAGGACCCCCTCTCTTGTCCACATGACTGTGTCTGTCAGGCTGAATATCTTTCTTGGCTTTCCATCTTGCTTCCTCTTTACCTCCTGTCCTGTCACCTCCCAGACCATAGGCTGCAGCTCAGCATCCTGCTGTTGGTTTTTCCAGCTAGCCAGAGATGACACAGGGATCTCTGCTCCCTTATCTCTAAGTGCACTCTCCAGGGGCCTGAGCTTTATATTGTAGAGTGACCCCTAGGCAGAGGGCAGTCAGGTCCTGCTGAGCATAGAGGCAGGAGCAGAAAGTCAGGATGGGCCAGAAGAAAGCAACAGAGTCAGAAATGCTTCTCAGGGCTGTGTGGTGCCAAGTAAGAAGGACCCAGGCCTGAGCCCCTGGTCTCTTAAGCTCTCAGTGGAGAAGGGAGGTCTGGGCACTGGGGAAGAGAATTGAGTACCAAAAAAAAAAAAAAGGCTCTTCTATATACCTTCTATGTACCTACAGGCCACCTATTACAGCAATAATAAAAATATATTGTCATTGTAGAGGTTAACAGGACAAATCCTAGCTCCTCTGAATAGCTCTGTGACTAGCTGATAATGACACTCACTTCATAGGGTTTCTTAGAAGATTAAATGAGATACCATCTATAGAGTATGCTCAACACAGACTTGATACTTAGTAAGAACTCATCAAATACTAGTGATAATTATCATAAATGTATTTGTCCTCATCTATACGGACAAGGACTCCATATATAGAGTATATATTACATGTATACACACACACACACACACACACACACACACACACACACACACACAGTTGTATCCCCAGAAACAAACACATCTTCTAGCAAACAGTGGGTCTTAATACATATTTGTTGAATGAGTGAATGTGAGACTCACCATGCAGGATCTATTATTTCTTCCTTCCGTGGGCCCAAGTCTGAAGGTGAGAGTGCAGGGACTCTACCCTGGAAGAAGATTCTGATGAAAAGGATCCTGAGAAATAAGCTGCCACTGAATCCACGAGGTATCAGTGGTATCCAGAGGGACCCATGGGTGTCTAGAGACACCCAACTTTGTGAGGAAGGAGGAGAGAGAGGGCGCCACAAAGACTGGAATCTGTCTTCCCAGTCCTGGCTTTTCAAGTTAGAGATTTCTCTCGCTAACCTGAACTGGGTGACGTCAAAATGTTATAGTCATGTGCAGCCTTAGCTGTGGATCTGTCCCTGGTGCTGACCTCCCAGCCCCACCTTGGTCCTGGCAAAGAGGCTATGTGGTCCAGACTGACCCTGCCCAAGCTGGCCTGTTCTAATGAACCTTCCAAGGCCCATGTTGGCTTGATAAAGATTTTAGGCTAATTCCAGGCCAAACTATGACCTGTATGTCTGACACTTGTCGGGTAGCCTGTCTGGTCCTGTCTCCTGTGTGAGACATCACAAATCTGCCACAAGTTGATACAAATTGGGCCTGTGGAGAGGGGCCTGTGATGAAAGGAAAACACACTGGTTTTTCTCTGTCCTCTACTCTCAATATTTCACTTCTGACACCAGATGTGGGTTTTATTCGCCCCAAACCAAATTATTCTCCAATTTTCTTTGGACACTAGGTATCCTACAGTTAAACTCAATTCTGATACTATCTACCTGGAATTAGCATCAGGTCCCACAGATTAAGGTCTGAGTCCCACAAGACTGCCCCCACTTCAGATGCCAATCTCAAGTAGTAGGTCCCTAGATTACCCACACTTCTGTTTGATTTGGCTGTAAATTGGAGATTCCCACAAGCCCCTCCTCAGTTCTAATAATTTGCTGTAAGAGTTCACAGAACTCAAAGAAGCACTTACTTAGGTTTACTGGTTTGTTATAAGATAAAGGCTATGATAAAAGATACAGATGAACAGCCAGATGCAGACATACATAGGGCAGGGTCTGGAAGGGTCCTCAGTGCAGGAGCTCTGTCCCTGTGGAGGTGGGGTGCATTCACTAACCCAGAAGTTCTCTGAACCACATACTTTAGGGATTTATATGGAGGTTTTATCACCTAGACATGACTAATTATTAACTCAATCTCAGCCCCACTCCCCTTTCAGGAAGGTAGGGAGTGTGGTTGAAAGTTCCAAGCTTCTCATCATGGCCTGGTCTTTCCAGAAAACTCCATTCAGAAACCCACCAAGAATCACCTCATCAGATCAAAAGATGCTCTCATCACCCAAGAAATTTCAAAAGATTTAGGAGCACTCTGTAAGACATTCCTATCACCCTCATCACTGGGGAAATTACAAAGATTTTAGGAGCTCTGTTTCAGGAACCAGGGTCAGAGTCCAGCAGGAACTCGGGGTAAAGTATTTCTTATGATGTCACAGATGAACCCTCAGGACAAAAGGTAGGGTATGTCAACGCACAGCTCACTTGGTCAGCGCCCTTGGCTGGTATCTCTCACTGGCCAGGATGCCCTGTGGTCCAGAGTCCCTTGGGACCATGGGCCCTATTTCTCTTGCAGAGCAAAACTCATGTTGCAGGTGGGGCTGAGAAGTGCTGCCTCAGCACAATGCTGTCCCTAGCTAACAGCAGTGTGAAGGCTTATCCCGGAAGGGCGGATTAATCATTTCCACCCCAAGTCACCATCCAGGCCAGATTTATGATGGCGGGAGCATGGGAGCCCCTGACTTTATGGTCTTGTAAATTACAAAGCTGCTTGTACAAGAGGCAGGCTGGGTTGTAAATCATGTGTAATTGCTTGTAAATTGGGAAACAAATAGTATTTTCACTTAAATTACTCTCTTTGCCACATTTCTTAGGGAATTGAGGTTGAACATAGGAACTAGGAACTTTAACCTCCCTGGGACCAAAAATTTCCATTGGGACTCAGTTTCAACCATCGCTGTCTCTCAGAGACACATCCCAGCAGGCCTGGAGGCCTTTGGGTCAAGTGAAGAAGAATTGACGGTGGTTGTCATAAATTCCTCTCTCAGGCAGTCTTAATCCACATTCTCTGGGGACCGCCCTTCCTCTCTCCCTCCATTTTGAATTAACCCCAAGGGTCCCATCTGGTCTCTGGCTATGGCCAGTCCTCTCCAAGGCTCTGGGAAGACAAGCCCACATGAGTCCCAGGGAATCCAATTTTATTCCTCCTTATTTCCCATGCAAAGGTGGTGACTCACTGTATGCTGTAAGCATTGCTTCTGTGTTAAGATGCAATTTGCTGGCTTTTTCTCATCTTTTCCCATTTCAACGAAATTACATTTATAATCGTTTTGCCTGCCTTGGTCAACTTTGAAGAGTCATTAAATTTGCTGATAGGCAGCCCAGCAAACTTTAATTGAATCACGAATCACAGGCTCCCAGAAGGTTCAGCCTTCAGGGGACCTTGGGGACTACATAATTCAACTCATTCACTTGACAGATGAGGAATAGAAGGCAGAGGTGGTTAAGTGACTTGCCCAAGGTCATACTCTGAGTGAGAACAGCTCTGGGACGAGAACTGAGCCTCCTTTCTTGAGTGTTGCACGCTTTCCGCTCCACTGTGCAGGGCCCTCAGGTTTAGCTGTCACTTGTGCAGCTCAGCTGCATGATAAACCTTAACGGGATCAACGAGCATCTGTTTTATAACTGGGAGAATTAGCAGCACTTCAAAACCTTCCCGAGGAAACTGAGTCAGTTAATAGGCTTGGGGGGGGTGGCACCTTCCTGGTGGGCTCTGGCATAGGACTTTTGTCCAATCCCTTTGGGCTCCACTCTTCAAAGTGGCACTTGAGTTCCCTGGTGGTGTAGTGGCTTAGGCTTCAGTGCTCTCAAAGTGGCACTTGAAGCTTGAGTTTGATGCTGTTGGTTGTGGCTGTACTAGTCATATCACATGGGGTAGCTTTGGGGGGTAGTGGAAAGGACATGGATAGATCTGGAACCTGGCTATGGTGTGGTCTTGGCCAAGTCACCTAACTGAGCCTCAGTTTCCTCATCTATCACATGGACATCAGGAGCTTTTCCTCGAAGGGTTACTGTGAAGACTATAATAGATGAGGCATGAGAAAGCATCTAGCCCAGGGCCTGGCAGGTGGACAGCCCTCATCCATACTGGTTCTATCAAGAGGGCAGAGACGTGGGGCTTTGGATATTAAGTGACCTGAGCTTGTCTGAGGATGATCTGTGTATAAGGAGAGGAAGACAAGTAACTTATGGAGGAGCCACCCCTCATCACATGGAGCCTGTGGTCCAATTTTCTGTCCTCAGAGTCCTCCTCAGCTGTGCTATGGCTGAGGCTGGCAGGTCAAAGCTCAAAGGCACCCTCCACAGAGAGGTCACCTGAGCTCTGACAAATCCTGGACCCTCAGCCAGAATCTCTCTGGGCAAGGCAAGATAGGGGGATGCCATCTGGAGAAGAACCTCAGTGTTGGCCAGAGGGCAGAGAGGTCCAGCAGCCCGACATACCTGCTCCATGTCTTCGGGGCTTACTGAGCTGTGTGAGCAGCCTGGTGCCCCAGATTCATGGGTGGTTCTCATCCTCTGTGACTTCTAGGAACCTTCTGCCTGAGCAGATTTTGTCCTAGATGGCCAGGGTGGTACAGAGAGCAGTGTGGTCATCATCTCCTTGGAATGAGAAGGCTTCCAGCTCTGAACACAGCCTCCTCACTCTCACCAGCTAGTGTGTTGTCCCTGGGGCTGGCTGGGGCTGACAGAGGCAGTCTGAGACAAGACCTGACACATCACATGCTTTGGGAGGCCCTTGCCAATGACAGCCATTCAATGCAGAGGTGGCGCTGGGTAAGACCCACCTGGAGAGCGTGAAGGAGGCTGAGGGGCCATCTCCCGGGAGATTGTTTCCTAAAGAACTCTGGGCTTTGGTGGGGGGTGTGGGGTGGGGAGATCATTCCCATGGAGGCTAGCAGCTTCTCACTCCTCTTTATGGCTCACAAGAAACAGAACTTTAAAGCCGAGGTTCAAATCTCAGCTCCACCACTTCCCAGCTGTGCAACTTTGGGGAAGTTCTCAAACTCCTCTGAGCCTCAGATGTTCAAAGGCAGTAAATGATGGTACACAGCTCAGAGCAGGGAGGTAGTTCACAGAAAGAAAGAGTGGAACACAGTGCCTACCACACAAAAGGCCTTCTTTGACACGGTTATTAATGTACCTCCCACACCTCCTTCTGGGCACACAAGAAGCCATCTGGAAGCATGACAGGTGTGACTTTCATGTTCAGCCCAGCGTCCTGAGTGTCCTGGTCTCGGGAGGCTGAGCAGGATTGTTTATTCCTGGAGCTGTTTTCTCCACTGGCCACCTCCTCCAGAAAAACTTAAGGAGCCAAGTGGGCAGGAGGCACGAGGGAGAGCCTCCATCCTGACATCATGGAAGACTGTGAATGAGCTCCTGGGGATGGACAGGTGGAGCAGAGGGCACTGGGCTCCAGCACCCCTGCCGGGGGCCCTGACCCCAGACTGGGCCTGGCCTGGATCAAGCCTCCCCTCCTCTCTTCCCGCTTCCTGCTTCTTTCTCCTCCCAGATGCTTTCTGGTTCTGCCCCCACCCCCGTTTCTGTCCTTGCTGTGGCCCCTCCTCACCTCCACCCACTGCTGATCATTTTGGGCTGTTCCTCTTGTCTTCCTTCCCTTCTTATCCCTGTGTATCGGTCTTTCTCCATCTGGCTTGGTCCCTCTCGTTGCCTCTCCGTCTCTCCCTCTCTCTCTGACTTTCTGATCACTCCTGTCTCTCTCTCTCTCTCAGCCTCTCTGTTGCTCTGCGTGTGTGCGTGTGTGTCTTTTGTTGTCTTGTTTATTTTTCTTCTTTCTCTCTTTCTCTAATTTATTCTTATTCCCTTCTTCCCTCCCCAACCCTTCTGGACTGACTCCCTCTCCAGCCCCCAGCCCTGCTCCCCCCAGGGTTAATCGGCCTCCATTGTAGGTGTATGGGCTCTGCTCAAGATGCCCCAGGTCTTCTCCTGGACCAGCTCTCTCCTTCCCTGCCCCCTCCCCAGAAGCTGGAAGTATCACTTTGATTTTTTCCTCAAAAGTGGGGTTGGGGCTGGGACTGACCCCCAAGGGGAGAAATTTGGAGTAGAGGGTTGGCGGGGACAACAGAGGCCTGAGCCTAGGACTCTCCACTTGTGGCCATTTTCTGAGCATGGACAGAGTTTCCTTTTGATGAGGATTTATGAAGCCTACTGTGTGCCCAGGGAGATGTACAAGACATGGGAGGGTGCCTATTTGCAAGGATCTTTCCATCTAGTTGTGATGCTAATGTACGTAACTAGTTCAGAGGCAGGTGCTGGGTGGTTAGGGAGCAACAACCATCCACCAGGATAGCTGGGATTGTTAGGGCCAGGGCCAAATCTGCCACTAACACTGACCAGCCCCAGACCCTCAACTATTCCTTCCTTGAGTCTCCATCCTTTAGAAACCCTTCCATGTCTTCCCCTGACAACCTGGATGCAACTATTCTTAGGCTCTTGGACATGTTGCCTCAGTGTATTGAAATCACCTGGCTGGGTTTCTCTGTTCTCTGTCAGGCTAGGAGCTCCCCATGAGCAAGGACAGTTGGCTCTCCTGGTCCCTGCCAAGTCCCTAGCACAGTGTCTGGCACAGAGGAGGGGCGCATTCTGGGCTCTTCATAAGAGACATTGGGAAATGGGATGTGACTTGAATCACAGCAGGACAACCTTGATGCAAGGGTCTTTGCATCCTTCAGCAAAATGATTTTGTCCAGCACATCCCAGCTCTGCCGTCTCGAGGCTTGGGCGTCAGAGCCAGCAGGACCTTGGAGAGCGCTCTGTCCTGCCCTCCGGTTTAGGCCCCAGCAGCCCACACTGAGCCTGGCCTGCAGTGGGAGTGTAGGAGGGAAGGGCTCTCTGGAGACTCTGCCTGGGGCCAGTGTCCCTCCTCAGAGTACCACCTCTTTCGGTGCCTGTTGCTGTCTTTGTCTCTGTCCTCAGCTGTCTGTCACTGTCCTCCTCCTCTCCTGTTTTTTTCCCTTCTGATAGGATAATTATGCTAATCAGCCTGTCAGAACAAAGATAATTTGTGGTGGGCTATTTCAGACTTTGGAATTCAGGCCGAGGCCCCTTTCCTGCTTGCCTCTGCCTGCCCTTTAACCCCAGCCCAGAGTCTGAGACAGGCAGGTCTGGTGAGGGAGGGGTGGCGGGCACTTGCAGGTAGGTGGCGGTCAGGAGAAGGGTGCGGGTGCATACATAGGTGTGCGTGCATGCGTAGGTGTGCACGTGCATCGCATGGGGTCCACCTGTGTACAACACACTCTGCACCAAATGTCTATAGAAACCAGTGGAACAAGAGAGGGTAATCAGAACCATTGTCCCTGGGATATGAGAGCTCAGAGCAGGCCACTTCTGTGTGTCTGGCTACAGCTCTGGGGTGACCACTGACTTGCCTCGAAGCTGCAATGGTAGTGACATACAAGGTCAGACAATTAATTTCATGAACTCCTCCTAGAAAAAGTGCTACATCCCTCATTGCTGAGTATCACTACCGTCACCTTCGAAGTTCTCCCCTTGGGAAGCTATGCACTGATGCCAGCACCTAGTCCACCCTTCAAAGCAGTTTTGGAGCTCTTTCTCTGGAATGGCCATCAGAGCTGTCATCATCCCCAAAACCTGACAATTAGGTTCATGAACTTGCCACCATGCACATACATTGGCAGCACTGCAGACACAACTCAGTAAGGTGTCATAACCTTGGCACCTTTTCTAGGATGAGTTCGCAAAGTTAATTGTCCCACCTCATGTGCACAGCAGTGACGTGTGCTTGGCAGCTCCCTGGCACAGGCCAAATCAGCACCCTTTCTTCCCTGGGAGGTTGTGCCTGCCTCACCCCAGCTCCCTAGCCAGACCTGGGCTAACACAGACTTGGGGTGCTCACTCCCTGGGCACAGTTATCACCAGATGAGGGAAGGGAGGCCGGTGTACCAGGCTGCAGGGCTGGCCAAGCAGGGCCAGAGGGGCAGTTCCGTGTCCTGGGCATCTCCAGCAGGTGATTGCTGAGGAGCCGGGCTAAGCGCCAGGAGTCCTGGAAGTACTGGCGGGGAGTCCCGGGGGCCTCCTGATTCCCGGGGATTCTGAAGTAGGCCCAAGGAGCGTGGGCTCAGCCCAGGAATGGGTGAGCCCCCGCGGTCCCCCTTTGCACACCATGCCCTGGTCCTCAGGGCCCCACTGCCCTGCCTCCCACTTTCATCTGCACAGCAGTATTTCCGGACATCCAGTGGGTGCCAAGCACTGTGTTCAGCACTGGAGTTACAGACGGGGTCCCCAAGGAGCATGTGGGCTCACAGAGCTTCTCAGAGCTGCGACCACTCTGACGACTGCCCCAGCACATCCCCTGAAGGGGAACTGTTTCCTCCTGTGTTAGTGAGAGCTCTGGTCCCCAGTCAGCCAGATGAGGGTCCAGGACCAATTGGCTTGTGCTTCAGAGCCTCTGTGTCTACATCTGTCACCTGGGCAGCACACTCCCCACCTCCCAGGAGTGCAAATGAGGTGGTGGAGGGGACGGTGTCTGGCACTGAGCCTGGCTTCCTGCGATGCTCAAAGTTTGGTGGCTCCTCTGCCCTCCTGCCCCTGCCTCCAGCAAGCTCTACCCACACACATCCTGCCTCCTGCCCTGTCCCAGGCTCCTGGCTCTTATAGAGAGACCCATCCAGCAGTTTACCATTAGGGCCAGCCTCCCCTGCCCTAGCCCACTGCCTCTCCCTCCCATGCTGCCCTCTCTGATGGGCTGCTGCCCCCACTCCCCACCCTTCAGGTGTCATCCTGCTCGTCACTCCAGGCCAGCCCAAGACCTTCTGCTCTGTGACTGGCTCCAGCTCCAGCCCAGAGTGGCACAAGTGAATCCACTGGACAGCAAGCTCTCTGAGCCCAGGGCCTCTGAGAAAGTGATGGACTGAATGAATGCATGAGTAAGTGAATGCATGGTGAGGGGGTGTTATTGCTGAGAGAAGGGATCCAAAGCCTAAGAAAGAAAACATCAACTTTTATGTCAGAGAATTTCAATATATGCCAAAGCAGGGAGATTAGAACAGCGCGCCCTCCTGCCTCCTCGTCGGCCGTCATCGGTGGTCAGCCCACGGCCAGTGCCGCCTCCCGGCCCCGCCTGCCTCTGAGTGAGAGGGGCGCCTGCAGGAGCTCCGTGCTCCCCACTCCTCACCTGCCCGAGGACGCGGGCCTTGCTAGAAGGGGCGCCAGTGCGCCGGCTGCGGGCGTGGTCTCTCTGCCCGGCGTCGGAGGCCCCTCTGCCCGCACGCCGGCCGGGCGGTGAGTGGCGTCTGTCCCTCTCTGCGGTGTGAGACTGGGACACGGAAGGCCGCTTGCCCTGTGAACTGTGGTGGTTTCACAGGCGAGTCCTTGAGTCATTTAAGTGGCTGTTGGTGAGATGCACACTGCCTCACGTAATCTTCCTAAGTAACTTTCCTCGTCTGGGCTGTGCTTACGCAGCACCGCAGCCCTGCTCCAGCCAAGGCGCCAGTCACAGCCGCCGGCCCCCTCCCCCAGCCCTGTCTTCCAAGGGCCTCTTCCCTCTCTGCTGCCCTGAGTCAGCCTTCTGATGGCTGGTGAGGGAAGAGAAGAGGTTGGTATTGGGAGGGGTGTTGATCAGAGTTCCGTGGGTCCCGCTCCCCAGGCTGAGGGCGGAAGTGGGTAAGCAGGGCCTCACAGCTCAGGACTCCTGCCCGGAGCCCTCCACGGGCCCCGTGGCCCCTGAGACGGCCTGGCGACATCCCAGACTCTGATTCTTAGCACTTTCACCCACCAGTTATAAATGCTGCACCTTCATCGAGGAGGCTTTGGCCTTACGCTGTGTCTGTCCTCATGGGTGACCAGCCAGACCACCAGATCCTGGTTCTATTGGCCAGGAGGAAGGGGAGGGGACGCAATGAGGGGACCTTCATGCAGGAGGTCAGCAAACACTCTGCATGTGCGTGTGCATGCACAGGTGTGTCTGCGTGTGTCTTCTGGTCCTGTCCTGCTTCAAACAGTGCGAATGCTCAGCCTACGGACACACTGAATTTAGCCCAGTGGGACCAGGCTCACCATGAGCACCATTTGAAATGGGACAGTACCGTTGTCCTCTGTCCCGTGTAAGATGGTACATTTGGTCAGTCTGGTCTTCAGTCCTAAATGTCTTAGTGTGTGTGTTGTATCCATAGCCATGCAACTTACGGCAGGGTGTCCATGAGCCTTCTGCTGTGGTGCCCACATATGTATGTGCTTCGTGTGTCCTGTGTGTGTCTGCACGCACGTGAGTGCTCTCTTAGCCCATGTGACTCATCTGTGTCTGTCTTTGGATGTGCTGGTGTGTGAGTGTGTGTGCGTGTGCCCTGTTCTTCCATGGATGGGGCAGCGTGTGTGTGTGTGAGTGTGTGTGTGTGTGTGTGAGAGTGTGTGTGAGTGTGTGAGATTGTGTGTGAGTGTGTGAATGTGTGTGAGTGTGTGTGAGTGTGTGTGAGTGTGTGTGTGAGAGAGAGAGTGTGTGTGTGTGTGTGTGTGTGTGTGTGAACATGCATGTGCCCGGGGGTGGCTCTGTGTGGGAACACGTGTGCCGTGTGTTTGGGTGACACAAGGGTCCGGGATGACTCAGTACTATGTTGCTGCATGTCGGTGCCGTGTGTGTGTGTGCTCATGCCCCAGTCTGTCCCCTCTGCGTCTGTCCTCCTGTGTGTGGGCTTTCGCAGGAGTACACGTTTGTGCACACGTATGCTTCTCTGGCTGTGTGGGGCTGGACAGTGTGGGGTCAGGCGCAGCTCCCACTCCCACGCCTGCCCCCTCTCATCCTGCGGGCGGGGTTGACGATGGCCCCTGCCAGACCCTGCCATTAGTCGGTGGGCTGTCACTTGTCTACGGCTGCTATTTTAGGAGAGGAAGCAGCTGGCTGGCAGGCTGACGCGTGCACCCAGCCTCAGCGAGTCGGTGCGCGTGAGGCCCATTCAGGGCACCTCTCACTCTGCTAAGGGCTGTTGAGGGCTTCCCAGGGCCAGGGGCCCGCGTGGGTGAAGCCTGTGCCTGACACGGCCTGGAACACTGCCACCCAGTGCAGAGCCAGCCTGGCCTTCCTCCTGTTCTGGAAGGAAAGGCCCTGGTGCAGGTTATTTTTCCCAGGTTGCTACTTCTCCTTTGGGCCTGTGTGTGTGTGTGTCACATGCAGGTGTGCATAGATGTGTGACCCTCTGTGCACACCTGCAGGCCCTTGACCATTCTGCCCTTCTGTGCTGAAGTGCCTTTGTGTGGCCCAAACTTCTGTGTCCCTGTGCCTCGGTGACAGGTTTTATCTGTGATGTGTGTGTGTGTCCTTGTACAGACATGCAGGTGCCTCTGCATGCACATGTACGTGGACCTGTGTGCGTGTGTAGGTGCACGTACACGGAATCTCCCCGGCCTCCCTCACTAATCAGGTTAAGCCCAGGGGCCTGTTTTTAGAACATAGACGTGTTCTCCCACCTGTGCTCCTGCCTCCAGCCTCAGACATCCTGGAGAGCAGGCGGTGTCTTCCTAGCGGGAGCGTCCTCCTTCCGTCTCAGCCTGAAGAAGCCCCCTCTGCCTTCTGGGAATTTGCTTCTGGTTCCCCAGTGAAGGTGTGCCCTTCACCCACACAGACCTCACGCTCCTCAGAGATCCCTTTCCTTCCTGGGACAGTGGGTTTCCCGAACCAGGGCTGTGCACAGCCACCAGCACAGAGGACGAGGCCCAGGGCAGGCCGACGGCAGGGACAGTGCCCACTGTGGCTTCCAGGTGTCCTCAGCACAGTACTGGGGGTCCTCTTGCTTCTGGTTGTTCCTTGCCCCCTGCAGTTTCCCTCATTCAAGCTGTTAACTCTCAGGGTCCCTCCAAGGGACCTCTTCCAAGGCCGCGCTTTGACTGTTGTTGAGCTAATGGAGCCCATGTGAGTATCTCTTCTGAGCTCTGAGACCTGTGTCCCCCAATTCTTGCTTGGACATCTCAGAGGCACCCAAACCCCAAGAAATGGGACCTTCAGGAGTCCAGTTCCGCCAGTGGGAAACCCACGTGGGCCGATCCTTCCTGTGTGTCTGCCCTCGCCCTGTCCGATCCGTCACTCTGTCCCGTAGTGACTCTGTCTTCTAAGCATGCCGGGTCTGTTCTGTTCTCTCCGTCCTCTCCGCCGCCCGCCTGCCCCGGGCCATGGCCATGGCCTCCTAAGCTGTCCTCCTTGCCTGTGCCCTGGTCCCCACCCCTCCATCTGCTCCCCACATGGTATCTACACGTTCGATCTCAGCGCTCCCCAGTGCAGAGCCGTCAACAGCTGGTCATTGCTTCCAGGATAAGACACAGCCCTTTGCTTGGCCATTAACGGCACTGCATGTGTCGGATCTCGGCTCAGCCCCGCTTCTCAGGGAGGCCTCCTCTGACCTCCTTCTCCTTCGCGCGGACTCCGGCCAGGCCCGGTCCTCCTGCCGCCCACTGCCATCACACTGAGCACCCTTTAGCACTTGCTAGAGCCCGAGTGACATGTTTATTGGGGGATTGTTCATTTCACTGGCTTCTAGCACCTCCTCCCAGCTAAGGGCTGTGTCCGGTTTGCCCAGGGCCAGCAGAGAGGGGCAGGGTCTGCAGGGACCGGGAGCTCAGCACATGGGTGCTGAGTGCACGATGATCGGCAGGAAGGACAAGTGGGGGACATGCAGGGGCCATCCTTTCCTCCTCCAGGCGGTCCTGGGCCAGTCTGCAGAGCCCCCTCAGAGGACACTGTGGACTCCGGGTTGATGACCGTCCATCCTCTGCCTTGTTCAGTTTGCACACGCTGCTCCCTCCACCTGGCGAGTGTTTGGCCCAGTCACCTGGCTGGGCTCCTGACCTCATCTCCAGAGCTTCACACAGCTTAAGTGCTCCCCCCTGAAGAAGCCATCCGGGGCCACCAGTGTAATCAGACACCTCGGCCCCCGGCCCATCACACCTCGGCTTTTCCTTTCTAGTACTCACACCTTTGAATCTCCCTCCGTGTGTAAACTTGGTAGTTGTCTGCCTGGCCCAGCAGGCCCTGAGCTCCCATGGGGCCACGGGCCACATCTGTTGCTTCCCACCGGTTACCCAGTGCCCGTTCCCGAGCCTGGTGCTCCCCAAGTGCCTCCGTGGAACCCATTTTCTAACCCTGTGAGGGATCCGTTTTAGAGACGAAAACCTGTGGTTCAGAGAGGCGGAGACACTCCCCAGGGGTCACAGAGCTCAGAGAGGTGGAGTGGGGACTCAAAGCCAGGTCCATCTGACCCCAAAGCCCAATGCCATTCATCCCCTCACCCCCTCAGTGCCTGCTCTGTGCTGAGTGGAGAACGGGGGCACAGGGGCACGGAGATGAGGCAGGGGACCAGTGGGAAGCGGTCGGGGGTCGTGGGAGCGCTGCAGAGGCCTCCTGGGGGAGGGCCTTGTTGAGCAGAGCTTTGCGGGACCATAGGCTTCTGTCACTGCGTGGAGACCTGGACATCAGGAGGCCTGAGCTGTAGTCATCCACCACGCCCACCACCCAGGACTTCGGGAGAGTCCCTTCCGCCCCTGAACCATTTGTAAAGCAGGGCTCTGGGTCGTCCCTGTCAGTGTGGGGGCTGAAGAGGCTAATGGGCAGGGTCGTTCATTTCCCTTTGTGAGTGAGGGAGGGAGTGGGGGGAGAGA